>JAQIWE010003102.1:0-12200 GCA_034698565.1 Campodea plusiochaeta | reverse complement strand
AAAAATTTCCCGAGACAAATTCCAAGCCGAGGCAGCAGAAACGGTCACAACTAGGACAATGTAATAGTGTACTAAGGAAAATACATAACCAAATGTAAGTATGTTCATATAACTGCTGGTAGAGTTCTACACTTTACAATTTAATATATTTCGTTTGAACTATGATGGGAAGGAACAAACCAATATACAGTTGTATAGAAAGATATAATGCATTTATGTCAATAGAGAATGGCAAGAAGAAATAAAAGTGGAAAGTTGGATTATTGAATTCAAAGAATATTGTGATCAATATTTGCTCTGGACTTGAATCTCAGAGGTTTCATCTTATAGCTATAGTAATAATATACTATATACTTTAACACAATCGTAAAAGATGAAAGGATAGATGACAAAGATACAAAGCAATAAAACAACTTTCTCTTTATTTTACTCATTTGAGGTTATATTGCAATTAAAGAAATAAAAAGTAATCTTATACTTATAGCTATTTATACCTACATAAAGGACAAAAATGCAGCAGAAATTATTCTATTAATGAATACCAAATTATTTAAAAAAATGTTATTTCTGTATTACATTATATATACCATCATGGAAATAAAAAAATTTATATATTTTTCATGTATTTGATATATCACCAAACCTAATTATTTCAGAAATATATCGGTATACATTTGTGTATAATGCCTATTGTATATTTACTCGTACAGTATACAATTAATGGGAAAACTGTAATATATATCATAAACATTATCAGCAAATTCTTACGTATACATAACAAAAAATAACTTACAAAAATATTGTATTGTTTTAATTTTTTCTTCCTAATTTACGAAATGGATGCTTCCATACAAAAGTAGCATTTGACGTAATATACTCAACTGAGTGTATTTTCCCTCAAGTTTAATTGCATCCTTGGACTCATTTAAACTTTCGACACATCACCAACTGTCGTACGGAAACTTACAAAGTGCATTTTACTCGCTTTTATGACTTTTTAATCCAATAATATTTAAGCGCGTCATAAAAGGTTTGAATACTTCTGGTTTCTAAACTATTTTCAGCAGCGATGCAACTAAGGGGGACGTATGAGAGTGCTCGTCCCCTCTGACGACCCCCACCGCCGTCCCCGATCAAAACTAAAAAATCCTATAGAAAACTAAAATATAATTATCTTGATAGAAAGTAAAAATATTAACTATAATAATACATTAAAAACATAAATCATGGCAAGACGAACATCTGTGTACAAGAAAATGAGAAGTTATGAAGCCACTCGAATGATTTGATATTAGAGGAATATATATCAATATTTCAGCGCGAAGTTCCTTCACTTTTATCAATATACAATAAATGAAACAAAATTCTTTGTCAATATTTCAGCGAAGTGCCTTCACTTTTATCAAGAAGATATAGAAAAATGTATTAAATTTTATATCGTATAAATTTTTTTTATAGATTTTATATCGTCTTGATAAAAGTGAAGGAACTTCGCTGAAATATTAACAAAGAATTTTGTTTCATTTATGGATCTTTTACTCATATTAATGGAAAACTTTAACAATAATGAATCCATGTCTCTCAGATGCAAAATACAATAGTACATCAGTATAACATTTCACACAATACTATAGCAGTAAGTAGTATGTTACCTTTTTGTAACATTTCATTATATTCCAAAATACTAACTGTATTTTATGTAATATGAAGCATAAAGTATTAGATAAGCATAAAGTATTACTGTCCTAATATAAGCATAAAGTATTACTGTCTGGAAGTATTAGCAGCATTTCCCATACATTTTTAACACTGGCAAATAAAAGCTTTTGGCAATAGACCAATTCCAATCAACAGTGTTTATAGTATAGTTGAAATGCAGATGTTAACATTTTATCAATAACTTGAAACAAACTGTACAGCATCACTTCATGAATGGTTAATTCATGTTACACAGCAGTTATAAATAATAATAATTAGCGAACAGTTCATACTGATATATTTGTTATTGTTTTTGTGTGTGTATGTGATAATCTATTATGTAGTAGCTTACTTATATAGTGATATTTTTTATAAGTTTCAGTGGTTATAGTAATATTCATTATGTTTATACTCTTGATTATTAATGTAATTATGATAGAAATAGGCTAGATTTCACTAGATTAGTTATTTATGAAATTGCAAAGAATTTTCCATTTTTAATGCCTATTTCTTATTCTGTTAATTATATTTTGTCTACAGTCTATTGCCCCTCTATTTTTCCTTTGTAGTGGATAACAAGAAAAAGGTGTTGAATTTGTTTATGACAAACAGAGGGAGTCCTAAAGAGTAAAGTGAAAGTTGACAATACTTTGACATGTTAAACTGGTTAAAATATTCTGTATTCTATTGAACTGTTATTAGAAGTGGACGCTTTTGAATAACCTAATCCAACAAAGAGAAAACCAAAGGACATCAAGACTGTGAACAAATTATACCCATACTTTATTTTTAGACAACCTTTCAATAACCCAAACCTATTCCCCTCCCCCAAATTCACAATTCCCCTCATTCAGCTGAAATATGATAGAGGGTGCAAAACTGACCTCATTTAAAACACACACACATTTGCTCCCTGCAAGAGTGCTAGTGTTTTTACTATTCTAAGATTGGTCATCTCAGAAAAGAGAAACATAACATTACAGAATTTATATTAGAAAGAGACTATAGTCACAGTACTGTAATATAGTCTGCATCAATGCTAAATTCAAGGACGGGACATCTTTTTAGCATAAAACTTAATTCTCAATAATCCTTTGGTTGCCCTTTCAAATTTTTACTGTTCATGAAATATCAAATCAGTGGAATATGTCATATTGTAAAAATTTGAAAGGACTGCAAGAAGATTTTTGAGAATTAGGTTTTGACATTCTTATAAAGACTTAACGACCTAGAATTTAGCACTGAGACAGACTATAGTCATAATTCTGAAACTATTATTTTGCTTTACGTATTTTTTTTTATTTTTCAGGAGGAAGGTTGGTTGATGGGAGTAAAGGAGTCAACAGGAGAGAAAGGTCTCTTCCCTGCCAATTTCACTCGTCCTATTTGAATTACCCACAATAATAATAATAATAATGATGATCTACATGATTGGATGAATGAATTTCCTACAAAGAGTGATCACAAAACGATCACTAGTCTTCCCACTTAGTAAATAGATTGGAATGAATGAATGGGATAATTAGTTTGTGTGTTGTTCACTTGGAAATAAGCTCTTTGTTTTCATATCATCTTTACAACTAAAAAGTGCCAAGTGATTGACCAAATTTATGGTGGAATCTCAACTTTGATGAACTCAGTTTTAATTCTATTCCACAAAAGACATTTTTCAAATGGGGGAATTTTTTTTTCTGTTGGGGGGGATATTTATTTCCTTTTATTTGTTGTTGTTGAAGTGAATCACTTCTCTTCCGGGATTGTTTGGATTGTTTTTCTCTTTCTTTTTTGTAATGCCTCTCTAAAAATTGGATATACGCTGTACAAAATGCTGTTTTACAATTGTAGGATACATTTACCTATTCCAAACTTTTTAGTTTTTTTTTTCTTTTAAGAATCTCAGCAGCTGTTATGTTTTCAAAATAAAGTAGAAAAGTTTTTCAGGTTGAGTGATTTTTGTTATCCAATGAGATTATTTTGTGTGTGCAGCTATTCAGTACTTACAAAAAGTTTTTCTAACCAGATAAAAAGTGACAATAATCATCCATTGATTGTGATACAATCTCAATTTCTAACCAATTGTGTGTGGAACATACAAGAAACAATATTAACGTTAGTGCCAAGAGTTAACGTGCCAAATATATTTGGCATAAGATATATCTTTACTCAAACAATGAAGACTTACCCTTTTGAAAAGTGTTGATAATTGTATATGTATTGTAAGTAAAAACCTCCTTTCTATCGAATAATTCAAATATTTTCGTACAATGCTCAAAATGCTGTATTTTCTACCATTGTGCATTAAAAACTTTGGAGGAATGTTTATACATAATTATTTCTGTAGATTTATATGAAAAGTAAATGACGAAGCATGCATTCAATGTATTAATATTTTATTTTGAAATTTATGTTTGTTAAATTTATTGTTGAAGCATAAGTTTGTGAGTGCATTATGGTGGCACTACCATCTTAACACTGTGCATGGTTTTTATTGTTGTTAATGAAAGATTTTTTAAAAGTATATTTGGAACTAATGGAAAACTAATAAAAACATTTTGAAAGTAAATTTTATAAATAATGTTTCTTTTTTTCTTCACCTAATACAATGTAACTGCATGGGCAGTAAATGTGCATGTGAATACATGAATATATTAAAGAATGTCTTAATTCACATATATTGCACTCTTTACTATTTGAATATTGAAATAATATAACTGAATATTTTGAACAGATTACCGACCATAATATATTTTTATGAACAATCCAGATGAAAGATTGATGAGTTGGAGTAAATAAAGCAGCCAATATGATTTAAAACATCATAATATTTCAACATTTATACAATGTCATTCTTAAATGAAAATAATTCACAAAAAATAACATTGTATAAATGTTGAAATATTATGATGTTTTAAATTATATTGGCTGTTTTATTACTCCAACTCTTACACTATTAACTAAATATGCAGTCAGGAAGTTTCCACGTTGAATTGATCTGTAAATATTGTTTAAAATAATTTGCACAACTAATAATTATGGAACTATTATTCCATAGTGGTTTCCAAAAAATTGTGCCAATAGTACCTTTTTATTCAAAGAATTCTGTTTTGATATATCAATTGATCATGTATACAAACAGTATGAGATGTAATTGCAGATGTTGACTACATTTTTAGGTACAATAATGGCACTAAAATTCCTCAAACGAATTTTGAAAATTCAGTATATACAGGGTGTGCCAAAAAATGGACACTTGGTTGAAAAGTAGTAACAAAATCTGAAATATTGACGTTACGAAGTTGAAATAAAAAGTAAATGAAACAGCATCCTTTTTTAATTTTTTTTTTTAATTTTTTTTTATCAGTTCGTAACTTTATATACGGTCTTTCATATGAAATAATCCATGGCCATTGATATATTACCGAACTTTTCGGAAAGTCAATGTTATGTTTTTTTTTTTTAGCTTTTCATCAAGTGACAATACGTAATATAAATTAATTGCATTTTTTATAAAATCATGTCACATAACGTGTTTCACTTTTGTGAATTTCTTAATACTCTACGACTTCATTTTATTAACAATGCTATATTGTTATTGTAATATATACTCATCTATATAGGATGAGTTGAAAAGTAGTTTCCGTAGGAGGGCCATGTAGGTCGTAATAAAATATGGATGGTCATAAAGCCATATAATTTCAGATAAAAAACAACACACTGTTTCATATGCTTTATATTTCATCTTCCTAGCATCAATATTTTAGAAATCATTCCGTTATAAAAAAAAAAATAAAGTGCCTCATTTTTCATGACCCACCCTGTATATCTATCATTCTGTTACTTTCTCGTTAGCATCATCATAGTTTTAGTTAAACTGTAATGGCAAAAAAGTAAAATGTAGATTTAAAAAATATAATTACATACAATTCTTACGGTAGTGTAAGATATATAATATTATAATTACATAGATATTCATCATCATAATTCCTAAATTCAAGAATTCAGATGGCCGTACCAGGAAATTCTCTGTCCTATATATTGAATTTCAAATTAATAGAATACCCTCTCTAATTCATTTTGTTAAAACTTAAAAAAGGGAATGAATTATTTTAAAACATAATTTTATTGTGACCGTCTTTGACCTAACCAATTTAATACCTGAAATTTTATATCCATGGTATTGTATTCGTATTATTATTATTTCATTTTCGTGGTAGAAAAAGTCCTGTAATAAAGTTCATCACTATTTGGTTCATTCTGTAAAAGGGACTGGTTAGAAAATAATAGATTTATTTATTTCATTTTAAATTATTGTAGAAAAATCATGTATTATTGTATCTTCCCGAGATATACATGATTCCATCGATGGTAGTTTTCGTCAGTAATTATTAGCCTCTTGATAGTGAAAATAATACTGAGGAGGACTATCAAGAGCATTATTCAGAAGTTATTAATTTTTTTTATTTAATTATATCTCAATGTGGGTAAACTGAAACTTTAATATTCACTATAAGATTTTATTATACTGTAAATAGAAAAGAAACAGTGATCACTATTGTTAGATATTTTATTCTGGATCTTTTATGCAACAATGAGTGTATAAAATAAAAGTTTCAAATATTAGCACGTATTTCCAGTGTAGTCAAAATTTCGCAGCATTAGCTAACACCATTATATTAGTGATCTGATTTTTAAGCAATTTATTATAAACAGTTCAGAAACTTTCAATACATTTAATGGTGATGGTGACAAAAACATTATGAAATAGAAAATAAAGGAATTGTTCTCCTGGGGTTTGAAAATTATATGGGTATACAAAGTGATCTAGGGGCACATTCTTGACCACTTTTATACTCCTTGATAGCAAACCTGTTAAGCAAAAAAGCTGACATCTCTATGATAAATTGCTTTTTCTAAGACTGTGAGCAACAATATTGAAATACAGTTGTATGGAACCTAACTGTTTTTAGTATTTTAAAATCCATTTCAAGAACTTAAAAATTTAACCTCATGATCAGAAACGCAACGAACACGTACGGGAAAGTAAAGAAACTGCTGTAAAAGACTATCATTGTACTTAATAATGTAAAATCATTGTACTTAATAATTGTAAAATATATCATTGTATTTAATAATTGTAAAATAATGTACTACAAGTAAACAAAACGTACAATCTGCTGCTTTTACTTTTAGAAATAATCAACGTAACAAAAACAATTTCATACTGTAAATTGTATTAAAAACAGATTGTTTATTACTAGTAGTATTTTCCTCTTTATTTGATTTTTGTATATCTTTTCTGAAAATACGCCACTATGCATGAAACCAAAATATTAACAACTTTCTCACTGAAATGTATACAATTATAGATGCAGGTATTAAAGTAACCATCGAATAGCTGCTGTATTTTCAAATGCGGTATAACATATTGTAAAGGTGGTACAGGTAGGTGCAAAAAATCAACATACCAAAAGTCATTATATATTTAATGACATCCATAAATATGGCCTGTGTTTGGGTATTCCAAAATTATGTTCCACAATAAAAATAAGGCTTTGAAGTATGTACAGTTAAAGCAAATAAATTTAATTCATCTGGCACGAACAATATTTTTTCTACGGCAAATGATGATTATTAATTGAATCGTACAAATTTATTGGTATTCTACTTTGAAACAAAAAAAATACTAAATGACTCAATTCGTTTCCCCATCTGGAGGCAGAGTTGTCTGCTCGATATTTTTACATTCTCCACTTTGTGATTTATGCATGTTTTCATCTCGAAGAATACTCCAATCAGCATCGAGTGGACTTAAAGCTCGAATGAAGTAAGGTGTTGAATGAATCGATGGTTGAAGATTAAATCTCTGCCAAGTTTCATCTCTTCTTGTAGCTCTTGGAAGTATTGTTAATCGTTTCTTCAGATAGTTGAAGCAACATGTACGATATGTGCGAGTTCCACATGCATTCGTGCATTCACGACCACATGAATCACAGTTCAGTGCCCATGTCACTGTCATTGCCAAAAAACCTACGGAAGAAAAGTATGTTTTAAGAACTGGTACATTCAGTCTATTTGTGAGATTATTACAGTTATGTTTATTTCAAGTTTAAATAATGATTCTGTCAAGTCACAAACTACATCTTCGAGTAGGCTAACAATATTTTAACTTTTGGTATAAATGAACTATATTATAACTACTGTACTGCCAGTGCCACTATCATTAATATTTTTTCATAGCACCGTAATAAATTTTCTATAATATATTTAATTACCATATTCACCTCAGAAAAAAATATTAACCACTGTAAAGCTATACATACAAAGACAAGGAGGTTGTTTTCATAGTTATCAATATTTTATATTTACGAAAATATTAATACCAGACCGAATCTAAATCATTATACTATATCTACTACATTATATCAGGTTGCAATCGCTTCCTGATTATACACAAGAAAAACAAAATACT
Source organism: Campodea plusiochaeta (assembly GCA_034698565.1). Taxonomy (NCBI): domain Eukaryota; kingdom Metazoa; phylum Arthropoda; class Diplura; order Rhabdura; family Campodeidae; genus Campodea; species Campodea plusiochaeta. The sequence goes on along the minus strand of JAQIWE010003102.1, from coordinate 4,033 downwards.
ACAGTGGAAGAATTATATTATTAATTTTCAATATTATGAAGACCTATTCTTCCATTGGAGATTATTATTATAAAATTCACTATTGTCACTTTACAGGGTGTTCGTAAAAGAATTATACAATTTCAATTTCTTTTATTGCGAAAAGTAAAAAAGATAGCAACTTGTAGTCAACTATATGTGATAGAGGAACAGCTAAAGTTATTATATCTGGAAAATAATTTTTTTGCAAGCCGTTACACTTTTGCAAATGAAACATTTATGTTATAAACGAAAAAGATAAAAATCGCATGCTGTCACTAAAAAATTAATTAATCATTTAAAAGTTCATTTCTGGAAATTCATAGCCCCGAAATTAATGAACGGAAAATTCTGAAATTTAAGAAAATATTTTATATCCGATTGAATTATTACAACACCACCCCCGGGCATATAAAAAATTCAGATCTGTATCTTCATAAATTTTTAGTGACGTCACATAATTTTTACATTTTTCCTTTATATTTCATTTGCAAAAGTGTGACAGCTTGCAAAAATTTAATTCTTCAGGTATAAAAACTTCCGCTGTTGCTCTGTCGTATATTGTTAACTACAAGTTGCTATCTTTTTTACTTTTCTCAATATAAGAAATTGAAATTGTATACTTCTTTTACGAAAACCCTGTAATATTGTAATGAATCAGTAAGTGATTGAATTTCTATTTTGTGATAGAATTTCGTAAAGCTATATACAGGTATCTCTATTTTTTCCTTCTAATAAGTGAAATGCGTTAAGTTATAATGTTCTATAGTTTTCTGCTGGTAGCTGGGTATATTATTGCACACTCTGTAGGAAGAGCTCCAGAGCGAAAAGCGTATATCAGTTATACAGTCATTGATAAACTTTCATAACGTTTCCAGTACTCCAAGTAATCTTCATTATTATAGTTTGGGCTTTTACTGCTAACAATATTTACTAGTTTACTTGAAATTATGTCAATTTTCTCTTTTTCAACAACAACTTTCATCGTTTCACTATGTAAAAATACTACAATTGTCAATATAATAATTTCCTAATACGAAATAACTGTTTCTGTAACATATCATAAACACTATGTCACAAAGCACTTTTCAATGACAGATGCATAAAAGTGGTGACAGAGATATAAAAGCTCTAAAAACCACTATTAACCCTGGCTGCTCTGCAAACATGCAGACGTGGTTGTTCGATTGGTCACGGTAGTAAAAGGATGAATGACGTAAAAAGGTTGTGATACTGATAATGGATAACAAATTGATAACTTTCCATACCATACTTCAATTTAATAGTGAAAAAGTGCATACAAGGATATCAAATTAAATAATCATTAAATTAATGAAATAATCATTAAAAAAATGTTTTTATGGAACTAAATTCTTATAATTTCTGTTAAATATGGAAGTACAAAAATAATGCAAATCATTCATTTTTATAATAATTTCGTTTTTTTTCCTTCCATTAAAAGTCAAGTATTATTAATGCGAAATAAATGTATGTAATTTCTTTTGACGATGTCTCGGGAGCACGAGGGTGTCAGAGGGGGTGCAACATTTCTTTTTTCTTTCCTCTATTTTTTTCTTTAGATTCTTCAATTATTATAAAATATCACAAAAATTGTTTAAAAATATTGAAACTGCTTCTAAAATATGATTTTTTAAAGAAATTTAAAAAATGGTTTTTACTGTGACAAAAAAGTTCTGATCAATCTTTTTATCTTGTTAATAAAATAATGTGAATTTCCTATTATTTGTAATCGATTTTTTTTTAATTATCTTGTTTTCGGATACACTGTTTCATAGCATTTATATTTCCTGCTTTAACTTTTTACGTTTACAGCATATCAATTTTATTGATACGACTGAAAGTTAGATCCCCCTCCCAAAACGGAAATAAATCATAGAAAAATGAACACAATAAAAACGAAAAATCGCGAAAGTTCGTTCTCGTCCGGGTTTCCAGGGATGTCTTTATAATTCATTAACTAAAAATAGCTTTGTATAACTGAAATTTTTTCACTCGTTTTTATGTACAGTTGAAAAAGCCTTTTCATTAATAAAGGCGTTTGTCCTGAAGAAATATTGCGTTTCAATAAGTGGTTAAACCCAAGTAGAACTATTTAAATAAAAATAGTTTTTATTCAAATTCATCTGTATAGAGGATTTGTTAAATGTGATGTGGTGAAAACATATTGTTTTACTAGTAGAAAAATAAATGACAATGTAAAGATTTGGAAACAGGAATGTCGTCAGAAATTTTGCTCATGGTAAAGCATATTAACGGGACAGCTGTTTTTCAGAAGTCAGGAGGATCAAGATATATCAACTGATTTTTCTTTATTTTCTTTAAACATATAATTTAAAAAATTAAAAATTAAATTATTATTAAAATACGATCTTATACATCAACTAAAAAGGCAATTCGAGGTATATTTGCCACTTGGTAATGAATGCCTAATCGAACCATAATCAGAAAAGTGACATTCACATTACAATACAAACTCTTATATGAAAATAAATTAATTCAAGTGTGATTTTTCAATATAACAAATTACCCAATCGAAACGAGAATTCATCAAGTGGAATTTTACATTACAAAGCTGCAACCATAAAGAAAATCTTATATAAAATATCGATTTTAAAATAACCAAGATCTATGTTAAAAATCTTTTGTTAAAAATACTACCGAAATTCCACACATCTTAAATAATTATTCCATAACGTTTATGATATACCAATGCATACAAAACGCATTCTAGCTGTTTAATTCATCAGAAAAATGATAAAATAGCTGGGGTTAATGTTCTTTTCATTTGTCAGTGCACTAAGTTTACACACTGTTGGACTTTGCAAGCATTAGCTCAACGTTTTGTTTTACAAAACAGGAGAAAAATAATTCCTACAACTTCCTCATACATTTTTTTTTTCTTTTTAAATAAAGTTCATGGGAAGATTCACTTGACTGCAGGGATCTTCTAGAACAGAAACGTACTACTTACAATATGAGAAAGAATTTCTTCCTTGGATGCCAACGGAACTCTACCGTTTTCAAACAAAATATATCATTTTCTGCTACAAAAAATATATCACTTTCATGCTTCATTTCAGTTATAACGAAGGATAATATCTTTTTATTTAAATCACCGTACATTATTTTATGGAAGTATAGAATTGATAATAAACTTTCCGTTTTACTTTGATACGGGATGGAATGTCAATAACAATTGGTCTGATGATACGTTAATATAGCGGTGCAGTAGTGATTTTGATAATTATGCAGTGTATTATGATACAAACATGAAATTCATAAGAACTTGTTTGAGTTACTATATCTTATCCAGATCTCTTGTGATGTAGAACAAAGAAAATTAATAAAAGACGAAGTCATATTTTCAGATAAGAACCCTGTTACTTTTACTATATTGAATTCACTTCGAAATCGAAATAACAATAATGATCATGTAACATGATTTTCACTATGCCTATACAAAGTTATGCAACCAGTATATTACGCTAACATTATGATTTTTATGACATTACAGCATTCAATAAAGAAATTAATTTATTATACATCTGAGCACCTTATAGGGTCTCTAAACTTTAGTTCTTTTCTCTCCCGACTTTCCCAAAGATCTCCTAAGTACATTCGGGGCAATAAAATTTACACCTGATTACTACCTACAATAATCCATTCTACAATAACTACAAAAGGTTACCAGCAGCCACGAACCTTTACACAATTACACAAAGTAGATAATAGTACCTTAACAAATAACACAATATTCTTCAATTGCACTAAACCCCTAGTTTGGAGCTCAATAGTATATTACGGTGAAATACAAAAGAAACTAATCAAAGTTTTGTCGTAAAGAAGACAAGTTGGAAATTATAGTTTGAAGGTGTATTGCTCCCCAACTGTCAAATATAGTTCCACCTATTTTGCCTTCATCATACCTCATGGATGGTTGAAAGGATCTCTCCCCCCCCCCTCCTCCTCCCCCACCTCTGATGTGAAAAGTATC
>JAQIWE010003101.1:0-12201 GCA_034698565.1 Campodea plusiochaeta | reverse complement strand
CTGTAGTGGCATCATTGCATCTGGTTTAAAGTGTGATGGAGGGGTCCGCAACGTTCTGGATGAAATAGATCTTGGGGCATTTCAAAGACTAGCCGCATTGCGTAAACGTGGCCGAATGAAGTATAGTATCAGATCTGATTTTAATACCTAAATCATACAACATGCCAGCTAGGATACTATGTAATGATTTGAAGATACACAGAGAGTTAATTTGACATTGTATGATTGACCAGTTACCTAGATTAGACATTATGAGGACACAGTTTTATCTATTGTTGTTAAACTAACATAAAATCTCCGTTCAGTACTACTATTTATTATCAACCTTTTGTGAGCTCTAGTGGAGAAGTTCATTAGAGCAAATGATTGTTTTCGTCACTCACAAGTATCCAACTTGTACTGTATTCAATGAAAAATATGTAATCTAATATTACTATTGGGAACTGAAAACTATTCTATAAGCCTTGGGATAGTATTATTAGGAAAAACTGTTTCCTGCAAAAAGTGTAATAACGTTAACTTGTCAATCATTGTCATATATCCCGTATATATATATCTACATTAGTCGTTCTTCATAAGAAACACAAGGATTGTAAGTATGTGTAAGTAAATTGTGTAACATTTCCAATGACTTTCTAAAAAAAAGTCTCTAGGCTGAAGTTTTTTAAATAATAATTTTAGAGAATGCAAAGAATTTAGATATAAATAAATTAAACTGTCTTACTTTACATTAGAATAATAAATTAAGCAAAAGAAAAAATTCACCTCGAGTGGGAATCGACGCGTAATGCAAAGGTCGTGGGTTCGATTCCCACTCGAGGTGACTTTTTTCTTGTGTTTAATTTATTATTCTAATGTAAATAAGACGGTTTAATTTATTTATATCTATAAAGTCCCTTTTTTTTTTACTTTTTTAATAGTCTTTATTTATCTTTTGATGTAGTTTCTACTTTTTTTTAAATCTAATATTTATCTAGAATATTTCAAATTAATGTTTTACATCTTATTTTAGAGTTTTATTTATCATATGAACATTATTAGTTCCTCACAGTTGGGAGTTTTTTTTACCCTTTTGAAAGGCTAAGCCAAACACCTATGAAACTAAAAACTAACTAACTATGAAACTACTAACTTAAAAAATTATATCCAGTTAATGAGAGGAAAAATATTACTTCTAATTTTACTTCAAGTTATTAATTTTTGACTGATTTTGTAAGTTCTTTAATTCCATCAAAATTGTGGTAATCGTACACCATAATAATTTGAGTTAGCAAAGTTTTGTGAGTTTCTATTAAGTTTGTCGTCAATGAATCTAAAAGTATAAAAAGATAGTACAATAATGGAGATTCAGTCGTTCAGTCAAGGATTTCATAAAATGAATTAAAGTTATGAAGCAACTACGATAACTATTACAATTCTATAGACCTATGTAAAAAAAAAGTCCTAATCAGCTGTTGATTTTTTAAAAAGGAAAAGTAGCTTACAGCGATCATAATTTGAAGTTATAACTGAATGTGTGGCAGATTTGGTTTATACGAATTAAATTAAATATCTGATCAAATTGACTGTTAATGTGAAATAGATTTGTATTGTAAATTATGAGCATTTTAACAATCTTGAGTTATCAGTGAGAGATCAGACTCGTTAATTAGAAATACTAAGTGAAATATGAACATTTCACTCTACCTTTACATAAGAGCGAGGGGGGGGGGGGTAGGGCTAAGGAAAATGCATAATAATAGGTGTAATTAAATATTTTAGTTTGAAGCCCAAGCTTGAAAGTCAAGAGATATTTTATAAAAGATCTTTATCTATTTAAAAAAAATAATTCTATACCTTTCCTTAATACTTTGCTAGCATATGATGGTTAAATTTGTCTTGAATCCTGGGGTTAACAGATTTTGTTGGGAATTTTTTTTATATTCACAATTTTATTCAAGTTGAAAGTTTGTGAAAGTTCATTTTCTTCCTGGTTGACTGAGACATTTGACTACTTGTTTTTTAAATATTATAATTGTATTTTAATATTTCAGATGTAGCAACTATTCTTGATAGAAATTCCTCTTACGAGTTAGACACAGGTTACGAATACTGTTGACGAGTACTTCTAATATCAGAACACTTGGAATGTTTAATGAATTCCAGTCTTTCATGCAGATAATGTTGCTGAAATATGTTTCGTTCGTCCATTACATTTATTATTATCTTGTTTGACAACGACAATAACTTTTAAATAATTGTTTATAGCAGCCATTCATCCACTGGTTTGATAAGGTGGTCTCTTGTTAATGTGATTAGTGAAGGAGACTTCATTATCGTAGCAGTAAACTCATGTATATAAGCACCGGTACTAAATTGATATGCAACTGTTTGCAGAGTTATGTTGAGTTGAACAAAACATCTTCCTATAGTAAAACTACATAGATATGATATCTTCTCGAAAATTTACTTTTTCATAATGAACTTGATCTGGGTAAAATTATATTTTTACAGTTATAAATACGAAAGGTCTCCATGACTTTTTTTACTCCACTGTACAGGCTTTTTATTAACAGGCAGTGACTACAATTGAAGATTTTTCTATTCTATTATCTTTAACACTTTCTTTTCACCTTAAAGCATTAAATAGGTTCTTCAGAATTTATGTTTCCCAAGTAATTGAATGATTTTACGGAAGTTTCTTTGCGTCATCATATTGCAATGTCAGATCTGTAGTATTTTAAAACCACTATTAATAAACGTTGAAGGCAATACCTGAATGATTCTGTGATATTATGAAAGAAGATCAAGACTGCTGTAAACACCATTGTTGTTACAAGACTGCTGTAAACACCATTGTTGTTACAAGTATTCCAATGAGAATTGATTAAAGTATTTGAATGAAGAGAATTGCTTTGACCCTGTAAAATGAAAACAGAACTGTCAGCCATGACAAATTGATAAACTCTGCAGTTGGTTATGAAAATACAATCAAGAATTGAAATGTTGATAACATTGCAGTCATGAATGGTGGGATTTCAGCTTTTATATTGGAGAGCAAATAAGAAGAAATAATTTGGGAGAGACAGAAATTAGAGAAAGTTACAGACTCCATGATACACCACTGCAGCATGAGCGAAGAAAATATTGACAAACTGCATAGCAAACTCCCTTTTTACACCATTTTCCCCTTATTTTGTAAAATTTCGGCCCCATTTTTGAAATATTTGTTGCACTAAATTTATTAAGCTTTAAGTTTACATATTGTCTGAATGTTGGATGTGCAAGTACCCCTCTCCCTCGATTGATATGAAGATTTAAAAAAAAAATTATTAGAGTAACATAATTTAACTGCAGCCAAGAAATTATTTTATAATACTGGAAATGTAAAATTGTAGAGTAGCTATTATAATGATTAACAGCCTATTATTTTAAAATTGAGGTGAATTGATGACTTGAAGATTACAAGCAGGTAATTATTATTGAGATTGTTTTCCGTGTTTTTGTAAATGTGTCTGTATCTTAATATATTTTGTACTACTGAGAATTTAGAAAATAATTGTTGCAAATGACCGCAAATTTTCAATCAGTTGTTAAATTATTGTAAATTTATTATTTTGATTGTTATTCCATTGAAAGATCGTATATACTGCATTTGTAAGCTACATCCTGAGAGGGTGTGCATCCACAGTTTTCTTACGGTTATACTGAATACAGTGAACTTGGATCTTTTTATCTGTACTCCATGATATTTTATGCACATAATCAATTATATAAGTTTAATATTTTTAGCATTCTGTTGATATATTTAAATGAAAGTGTGTTTGGAGTTGATGAATGGGGGGGGGGGGGGAGGGGGAATGGAAAATATGGAAACTAGACCTGTTTCTTATTTGACAGATCAGTGGCCTTTAGTTTTTTTTTGTTTTCATAGAATCTGTTTTCCTGTGAACCTGACAATGTTTTTTAATTTAGTAAATTCTTTTTTTAATTTTATGAAGGATAAAGTTTTCTGGTACTAGGGTAAATCAATTAACATGTGTTAGAACTAGTAACGACCAAAAATTAATTGACAGAAACGGTTTTGAAGCATTTTAGTCAATTTTTTATGTTGAAAATCGATCAGAACGAGACTGTTGCTAATGCGCGTTCTTCTGAGCATAAAACGTTTCTACAGTTCTTATCCGGATTCTGACTTATTAAATGTTTTTCTGTAGTGCTTTCTGTATCTTTTCAGTAGATAGGCTTCTCACACTAGACTTTCCGCCTTACAAGTTAGAAAATAAATTTTAAAATGAAAATATGACTTGTGAATGTGATACTTTATAGAAGCTCGATTACGGTACTAAGAGTATAAAGACTTTTATCATCAGACATTTTAATTATTAGTACTCCAATTAGGCTATAAATCTTAAACCTTTATAGGCCTAACCTGTTAAATTGCGTATCTCCTCATATTTTCAAACTTATCAATTGGGAAGGGTTTCAACAATACAATTATTTGTACAATATGCAACCGGTATGCATAATGTACACAGCGATTAAAATTATTTAAATTGGCTGATAGAATTTTTTATAATATATCTTATAAAAAAGTACTGTATGTAAATAATAATTATGTTGTGTACCAAACTACTTGAATGAAACGAAAAATTATTATTATGAAACTTGGAGCACTGGTAGGCTATATCAATTTCATATTAATCATGTAACTTTTATTTCAGCTATTTTAAGAACTCTGAAAAAGATAACAAAGGAGTCATGAAATGAGCACCAAGAAGTAAATTAATGACGGCAACTAAAGTCTTCACATTATAAGAAAATTCAACTTATTCAGCTATTGTGAAATGAAAATTGGTGTCATATTTTCATTGAAAAAAATTATTTAATTAGAATTTAACAAGGAAAAATGTCATTAAACGAGCTTTATTTTAGACTTACCGCTTACAAATTTTTAAAGTGCAAAAGCCACTGAGGGCAAACTTTTGAATTAATTATTTGTTTCTTTGTGCCATAAACTGATTTTGACCTTTGGAATTTGTTTATTGAGAAAGTAATATAAATTATGAATATTCAAAATAACTTTGTTTCTCAAGATCTATGAATTGTGATGAACAGTATACCGTTATCGGTTTAGCATCGCTGTACCGAAAATAGACAACTTAGGGTACTACCATAGCAGCCGATATTACGCTTGCATCAATATTTTGGCGAAATATATTACGTTCCGCAATAATATCATTAAATATACTTTGTTTGCATTAATACTATCATGTAACATGTACGTTCACGCCAATTCTTTCATGAAAATGCTTCTTTTCCATCTATGTTATCACTGAATATATTACTTTTGCATGAATATTATGCAGTTACAGAACCAAACGTACTGCAGCTTGGTATTTTAATTATTAACAGGACAATCATTAGAATTTGATATACTCTGAAAAGTTGGGGTGCAACTATTACATGTTAAAAACAACGGTATTAATGCAAGGCAAACTAGTACTATCTATGATAAAATTATCTGATAGGAATATAATTTTAGTAATATTTGTAAAATTGCGAGTTACCGTTTCATGACGATACTTTTTGTGGTATCAGTATCGCCCAACACTGCTATCAATTAGCATAATATTTTACGTACGAACTTCATGTTTCAATTTTGTTATTATTTATGAAAATGATGCTGCTTCAGTGATAAACACAATTTTATCATTATTAAATAATAATGTAGGCTACAACAGTTTTACCTCACATGACGATATGAATTGTAGAATATCATTCTCAATTGAGAGTTTTCAATATTAAATTGTGATTTACATTAATCAGATTTTAATGATTAGTGCTCCAATTATTATCTTTAATGGATGTTACTTACATATTATGATAACAGGTAAACTACTTATAAATATTTTAAAAGTTAGCTATTGATAAGGTCTGACTGGGAAGGGATAAAACTATTATACATATATTTGTACAGAATGCAAACGGTATGCATAGTGTGCAGATCGATTGAATGAAAACTACAATTATTTAAAATTTTGAATGGGTTGATATAACTTTTTGTAATCCTATGCGTAAAAAAGTATGTAAAACTGTTTGATACTACTTTAATGAAATGAAAACATCTTGGAGCACTGGTAGGCTATGTTAACTTCATTATTAATCTTGTAACTTTTATTTCAGGTATTTTAAGCAATCTGACAAAAGAGATAACAAAGGAGTTGTGATATGGTCATTCTAAAATAAATATTACACCCCATAACTACAAACATTGTTACAATGTCTTTGTGTTAATTTTTAAAACATATTGAGCATTATGAAGTGAAAATCGGTGCCTTATTTCCATTGAAAAACATTAAAAAAGATTAATGAGTGGTTAAGGAGCAAAAACATTTAAATTACTTGTATGCTTTGTTTTTAGCGCCAATTTACTGATAGGGTACTTAAAAAATTACATTTTTTAAAGAGGCCTATGTAAAAAAATGCAAATCTGTGAAATTTTGCACAGATATTAGTAAATTCCTCTTTGTTGACTATAAATTGCCCTAACATTTGTCACTGAGAAAGTACTTTATACCAAAACACAAATTGGAATATAATAGAGATTTGTTTCTCGCTGTCAATTTTTATTTACTGAGTCCATGTTATCAAAATGCTTTGCTACAGTCATAAACAGAAATTTATCTTTAAATGACAAAAAAGTAGGCTACAACAGATTTACTTCGTATGAAAATATAATGGACTGATCTTTAATTGAGTTTATATGAAGAAAGTGACATCTTAGTTTGTCTAAGAATCAATATCAACATAATGTAGGCTACGCTTGAAATTCCTGCTGAATCTTTTTTTAAATTTTGAATGAGTAATTATGTTTTTGTAAAAATAAATCTACTCTGCTGAATATTATGAATTTTCTGTAGCTCAAATACCTTAAAAGTGAATAAAGCCAGTGTCAGAGTCAACCAAAGATAGGTGATAATTCAATACCTTTCTTGTATACTTACTTTACTCAAACCATTTGAATACAGACTGTGTTTGTACCCTGCATAAGCGATCATGCATCGTCAAACTATTTTTCACAGACTGGCTTTATTCCCGATAATTAGCAGTAACTAGCCTAAAATTATATCAGTCATTTAAATATGTATTTTTACACGTATCCATTACATACCTGCTAGTAATATTTTGTAAATGTTTTACATAAACTTTTCTTTACAAACAAATGGGAGTGATGGGACTTAACATTATTTTTGTGGAATACAATTTACTTTTATGGAAAAAAATTATTTTGGAAAATTGATTTTTGTAATTTTGTATAAACAACGATTTTTCAATACCGGTAGCTGATTATGCCTTAGAAGTTGAAGAACTTTGATCAAAATTACTGTTATAAAAATTTAAATTACAGTAGAAATATTGTAGGAAAAACTTGACAATTTACAATTTTTGTTGTTTGGAAAAATTATAAAAGGTTAAATTTAAAAAATATTATTTCAGACTTTTTTAATTCATTTTCAGATTTTGAATAAGACTGTACTTTTGAAGTGAAATAGCATTCAGTTAATTTCATTTCAACTTTTTGTAACACATTAATGCAGCAAACATACTGTATTAATTTTAAGAAAAAAATTGCATCAATATTAATTTTTATGTACCAACAGTACATATTTTAAATTTTTTTTATTTATTTATTGTGATTTTACTAGTTGATCCCATTTTTTGTACAACTTTTCAAACCACTTTAACTCAATCATCAAAATGAAATCAACATGTAATAAGCAATAACAAACACAACAATAGTCTATGTTGTAAACCTTTATTCCAGTATTCTTTTAAAACTTTTAAATGATTTTCTTTCCCCAATTAATTTTTTTATTTGGTTGTTGACTAACATTTGCATGAATTTTTTTTATTATTTTTATTCATTTAAATTTTTCTTTTATCTATTTTCCAATTATAATTTTCTTCCCGTTAGATACTAACAATATTTTTTTCGCCCTATTTTTATTTTCTGTTGTGCCTTCTGCAGTATTTAGTTAGTGCATGTTTCCCACTTTATTCCATAAACAAATATAGGTTTTAAATGCTGCCCAACAACATGAAGAAATGATTCCAAGCAGACGAAATTATTAAACTCCCGTAAATATTGTCTCAACTTTAATTGCACAACTGTGGTAAGACTAAAATGTATTGATGTATCTCCGAAATATTTTAAACAAGCTTCTATCCAATATTATAGACTGAAGAGTCATTTTACTCTGGATAGAAGTGTAGTCAGTTACTTTCAAATGGAAATATAATATTTACGATTTGTGAAATAGAAGTGTATTAAATAGTATGTGAACTGCGTATAGTTCTTATTGAAAAATGAAACCGATGGCTACAATAAATGGGTGGGCTTCATTAGTTTGGGTTTTTGTCCTTTAGCTAACTTTACTTAACATAATCTACTACAAAAGATTTGTAATTCCAAACTTTATATTTCAACTGTGACGTAACAATGCATTAGAAACAGTAAATTATAGGACTATAAAAACGAAAACACAATTATTATTTGGGATTTTATGATGCAGGAACGTCTGTTTTAGAATGAAAATACTATTCGTTTATAAAATATGAAAATGTATTTTCGTTAAAAAGTACTAGACCTATTTAAAATAGTTAAAAATATTGTATCTGGCTATAGCACTGACTATTTGTATAGTCTCCGTGATTTTACAGTAAATTGCAAATCATAATGTGTCTCCCCAAAACACATGTTATTAAAAATATTGACCATTAGATCTACTGTGAAAAATTAAAAGTTAAATAATTTTTTCACATTTACAGCTATAGAAAACATAATTCTTCATATAAACATTATTGATACAACAGTACCGGTATTTAAGGTGCTACGGTAGCACGAAAAAAACAAGTGAAAATGATTATAATATACGATAACAAAGTGACTTTCTACGATTTACATTTATATGGAAAGTAGTATTAAAGTATTGTTCCCCAATTATAATCTGAAACATATTGTAATTATTGTTGAAATATTACCTTCTTAAACAAACAGAATTCATCTTCAAGCTTATATTAACATTAAATGGGAAAATGTTTTATCACATATACTCAGCTTACTTTATTGTAATCTCTAGGAGGTTTCAATAACAATATATAAAGAATACGCCCAACTCTGCATAATCTAGAATGTTATATTTATTAATACACAACCGGTATTCATTTAATACACAACGGTTTCAATAACATTATAATTTTGAATGAATTAAATTAAAGGTTTCCCAAGATATAATGTGCTAAAACATTTCCTCATCTATTGTTGTAAGGCATTGTTATAACTGTGTAGACATATTGTAACATTTATTTCATGTATTTATAGATTATGGTATTCTAAACACAACACAGTATGGTGCTGCATCATAGCAGTTATATTGGAGTTTGGAAGTTTAAGCTGTAACATGGCAGTTATAGGCTATTGGAGTATGATGATTGGCTGATGGCAGTTGTTCGTTGAGAGAAGGTAATACAAGTTTCAATTGAATTTATTATTGTTGAAAGAAATGTGAAGTTAGATTATTACAGAACTATTTCAAAAGCTGATTAATTTTTAACTTTATAATTTTTATTTTAATACAGTTTGTAGATGTTATTGTAAGATTATTACCGTACGGAAAACTCATTAAATTCTCTTTTAATTTGTTATTTGAATTATGAATTGAGTGACGAGCTGAGTTTGTAAAGTAACGATAATTATCAATTTCAGAAAGTAAAACAACAAATTATATTTTATAATTAGGCTTTAACAGAATAATCTCACTTTTATTTCTGCAGGAAAAAGTTGGAAATATGTTACTATTATTCATTTAAAATACTGTAGAATCAATAATTTTTACTCTTATTACCAGAAGCTGGTAAGAAAAGTTTTCAAAATGTGAATCAGTTTCCATTAAACTATTATGAAGTTCTTTTTTCATCAAAATAATTTGTTTCACTTCATTTTACAAAAAAAAAAACAATCTGAAGCAGACTTTTGAAACGTTTTAAGTGAAAACTGGTTAAAGAAATGACTTTATGAAGTATTAACAAAAAATTAACATCTTGAAATCATAAGAAAATTCATTATTTTGAAAAAGGACTTAACTTTAATACTCCCTACTTGTTTCTTTCCTGAATTATTGATGTCATCATTCCACTAACCCTTCAAGCCGTAACACAAATTTATTCTCTACCTGTAATGTATTGCCGTAGGCCTACTTATATACAAATACCAATTCATTTCGTAGTTGTTTTTGCCGTATATATAAGCAAATCATTATCTGAATTGATTATTCTGATTGTCTACTAATGGTATCGATCAACTATTTTGACGTTTTTAGACCAACCAGAGACGCTCTTTCGAAATACTCCGGCGTTTTTTTGCTTTCTGGAGGTGTATTTATAAAAATGAAGTTTTGCTGCTGCAAAGTCATTTAAAAATGTCAGAAGCTCGCTCCTTGAGGTAGTTTCTTTGAATTTTAATTGTGATCTTTTGGGAAAGAGAAATATTAATGATAAAACGGCTTGAAGGGTTAACCACTGAATTGAAAAATATCTGGCGCTTCCTTTCTACTTTTTCAAAAATAAAACATTGTAATTTAATATTCGATTTGTGTACTTTTCTAATTATACTTTATCCAAAATCTTACTGACCCAAATTGATTAACCCATCAAGGGTGTTTCTAACATTCCATCAATTGATAATCATTTGTTGACTTATTTGTTTTCTTTGACCAACTTGCGAGTTGTTTAGAAAACATCCAATTTGAACCACCCAAACAAGTGGTCAACAATGGGTGTCAAAACAGTTTGAAGTCGTAACCAGTTTAGGTCCGTAAAATATTGGAAACACTATAGTGGAATTTTAAAATATTATAAAATAGCCAATAGGATATAAATCTCTAATGTTAACTCATATAATGCAACGCATTGCTAATATCATGATCCACATTATTACAAGACTAGTTGAAAAGTAACAATTTAGTTCATATATAAATGATTACAAGTTACTGAGTGAGTGACTACTTTCAGCTTATGGTATTGGTTTCCTGAACGTGTAGTCAACATGATTGTGTGCTGTGTAGTAGCAGTGAGTGATCCAGACTCAATAACAGATCAACTGTATGCAAGATTGCAAGACAACAATTAAATCATCATACACAATTTAACATGTAAGTTAACTCAAAATGTATTACAAATAATCATTTTAACATTTTACAGAACTTATCAATCAATACTTGACTTTACAATAATTAATCATTACTTATTATTAGTTAAAAGAATATTGTGAAAAGTTAGCACTTTAAATGTCATGATGTCACAATTTTTTTACAATTCATTTATTAACTCGGCAGATTTTTAGGTCTGTTCAGCTGGAACCTAAATTCTCCAATTGCGTGATAATCGATCCTGGTGGTTGAACTAACGCAACTTGGAGGGTCTGGGGTTATAGAATGTACGGGAAATAAAGGAAAATCACTCTATAATTAAAAATACAACCTTCCCTGTGCATGTTGCTGTAATATGTTGACTGAAATGTGTTTATAGTTAAATATCTTATTACCTTGTGAAAATGAACCCAGGGAAATGATTATGGACTTCAAAAATGGGCAAATAAGCATTATTTCCTATACTTTACGTGCTTTCTATCACCCTCATACTCCATCTTGGATGTAGTTCAACCATTAGAGGTTAGTCTTTCTCCAAGTTTTAGGCACAAATGGAGAATTGATTAATTTGTCGGAGTATTGAAAAATCTCTTTGATTTCTCACTACAGCTAGACTGCTAGATTATAAAATATTAGAAGTAGCACCTGTCTATTTCTTGCATGAAACCTGTAAATTCAAATCTGAATACAATTGTATACTAACTGTTTTTTTCTTTTCTTTCTTAGGATTTGTGAATTCATGGAATCAGATGACTCATCTCAATAACAAAGAAGAAAACATCATTGTTATTTATTATACATTATTATTGTTGAAATGTTTGATTGTTCAGTTGTGAAGATCCATAAGAATATTGAATAAAAACTATAATGAAATAAGAAAACATATGTGTCTTTCATATTACAGCTCATCTAAATAAGCTTATGAAAATATTTATATTCGCCTATTGCACGAAAAGCGATCCTGGCGGTTCAACTAATCCAAAATGGCGTGCCATGGTGTATAGAAAGCATG
>JAQIWE010003100.1:0-12202 GCA_034698565.1 Campodea plusiochaeta | reverse complement strand
ATTGGTTATGCAAATTGCAAAAATAAAAAAGATTTTTTTATTTATGTTTCATTTACAATATTTTTTCATGGGACTCAAAGTTTTTTTTCATTATTTACTGCTTTTGGAGTTTCTTCCATGCAGCAACAAAAATAAAAATGTGAGCTTAAATTATTTTTTTGAGAGTATTTTCTATATACTGTACTTCCTTATAAACGTACCTATATGTAGCAGAATAATTGGACTTATCGACTCGACATTCCTGAAATTTCGATCAATCCAATATTTGTCGAATTTCGATCAAATTTTAAAAGCCGAATCATTTTCGGTATCAGGACAAAAATCGCCCTTCGAATAAGTATATACTTCCCAATACCTATCTCTAGCCTTAAAGGCGCTGTTTCTCGCGACGGACGGACAGACAGACGGACATACCGAGGACAATATATGCTTTCTGCGCTTCGCTGTAGGTCGCATCTAAAAAAACGTTCACTATAGCTTTTCATTTCTGCTGGAATAAAGGGTTATTATATAATCTTAACTGTGACTGCTTACAAGAGCGGGAAATCGATTCTGTACTAATAAAGTTTTGTAAAATGTATATTTTACTCCTTTTTTCAAAATGCAGGAAATTGTGGAATTGTTACAAACTTCCTTTCTAGGACCACGTATTTCCAGATTAAAAAACTTTTGTTTCCAATAGAATGCAGAATCAAACTGTCCTCCAGAATCAATGGTGTTCACTGAAAAGATGCAAGATATAATTATATAGAATTATATCTTTGTTTCAGTTAAATGTGGTCATAAATAATCGGGAAATACGGTTCTTTCTGCTTTGTTAATCGAGCTTCTTTGATATTATATGCCATATAATAACGCGATTATATTTTAAAGAGAGATACGACTCTATATAACAGTTTTACATCCCCATATTATATTCATATTTTAAGTAATAACATGCTCTTTTTAACAAATCCTTTTCAGATAGATTATAAAAAAATAGGTATTTGATTTTTTGATATTTTTTCATGAATTTTCATTTATAACAAATAAGGTTTTATTTCAATACTCCTTTCATGAAACTTCGCAAAAACGCTATTCAGGATTCCAATTTTCGGTTAAAGCAGTAATGTGTATTAAAAAAAATCATTTTGTACCCCAACGGAGTCCATTAATTAGAGAAGAATTTAGTATACTTACATGGTGTGAAACTGATTTCCATTGTATAATTGCCACCCTTCTTCAGTTCAAAATATTTGCTATTTGAAGAAGCATTTCCGTTTATTCTGACATAATGTAAGGTAGATGGTGAATCTGTAAAATAAAGGAGAATATTAAAAAACATTATTAATTAACGTAAATAAATGAAAAAAGTGCTTTCCGAGATATACTTTATTTGTACTGTCTCGTATTCAACTTTAGCATATTTTTCTATTGTAAAATATAATTGTATTAAGTTAAACAATTTCATGTACTGTAAGTTTGATAATAACTGCTAATTTTTTATAGGAAGTAAAGCCAGTCGACGAAAAGTAGGTGACGATTTAATAGACATATCCTCGCTTTTATGCAACTTATTCTACTCCGACCTTGTTAGGAACCGCGTTGTTCTATGCAGGGATTTATCTACTTTCTGCACATTCCCAAAATTTCACAACACACCTCTGAAAAAAAATCTGATATACACCCCCACAAGGGGTGTGTTTCTTAATATTAAATTATAATATAATTATAAAGCTTAATATTATTTCAAGTTAACTTTAACTGAAACATAAAAGACATGTAAATCATTAAAATTAGTTAAAAGTAGGACTGTTACTTTAAAACGAGCAAAATTCTTCCAAAATTTTCTCTCCGAATTTCATAGTACTGTTTGTCTGGTTTAGTCCTCCTAAAAACCTTTTTTAAATGTACCAATTTTCATGAAAAAAAAATCAGTTTTTTCCAACCATTCCAAATTGTATAGGAAATCAGGAAGCAAAAGGGAAGTTTAGTTAAAATATCTATAGTTTTCAATATTACATTAAAAATTTTATTTGCTGTGCTTAGAAAAATTATTGAAATTGCAGTTATTAGCGACAAAAAATGAATTAAATATTTAAAGAAAATTGATTCGGGCACCGCCCTCGCAAAAAGGGTTCTCATTATTACTTAAAATGCGGCGGGCAAAAAGTAGGTCTACTTGTAGGCTACAGAATATGGAAAAAAGTGGAAAAAATAATTGGTATTATCCGAAACAAAAAAAAAAATAGATAATGAGAAATAAACTTATGCGCTGGACGATGATGACACCCCCTAAAATTTTGAACACACCCCAATTCAGAATTCCTGCATAAAACACTGGCTCTATGAGCCATTTGTATCCTTGATCGTCGATTCAGAGTGGAATCTCATGAAATAAATAAAACAATGGCGCAAATTTAATATCAACGAATTATTGATCATTTGAATTATGATCATTATAGATCATAGTTTCCAATGGGAGTGATCGATCATGATTTCATTTGATTTCGAATGATTTCATTGTACCCTGTAGATCGATTTCATAAGTGAGCAAGCCCTCAGTTTTGATGCCTATACCTTTGTAGCAATTTTCAACTATTTCCTTTGCGGCTGATAACTGTGCCACCAGGGCCACTGTTAGGATAAACTGGATAAGAGTGAATATACCAAGAGAACTTCTCAATCCGATCATATTAATATTGGTATACAAATTTCCAGTTGATGTTAATTGATGAACGTATTTGAAATGAAAATTCTTTTGATGAATTCACTATAAAAGAGAACAAAGATAGGGAAATAAATATAATTATACTGTAAAGAATACGAGTAGTATATTATCTTCAGTTATACTGGTCAATCATAACTTCGTGAAAAGGAAAATTAAAGGGTTACCTGCAACTAAACTGACTTTTCTAATATTATAACATAATATTAGCCTTCTTGATATAAATAACCCATATTATTTTTCCTACCTCCCGAAAATCGCCGATTGTGGAGATATGCACCTTATAAAATGCGGTAAAATCAGATTTAAGGTAGCGGAGCAAGTGTAGCCGAAAACGAGACAACTACTACTATTATACCTAGTTGGTTACGCATTGATACAAAAGTGGGCCTCCAAAAAATCATCCATCCAGGTACATTTGTAACTCTCGATTACGTTATTGTAATAGAAAAAACGTCGTCCATGGATCTGTATGGAGCGAAACTCGAAAATCGAAACTGGTGTCTTCGTTTACTTTGTCGAAATTCTACATATTAATTGAGATAATAATGCTAATTGCCCTGTTCTATTCTGCATCTTGGGTTGCTGCCCTCCTAGGATACGGTACTAACATTGTATGTTGAAGTCTTCATTTTTGTAAGAGATACTGATGTATTTACATATCTTTAATAATTAATAAATATCCAAAGGTATAATATGGGTTTCTTTTGTCTTGGAATTATTATAATATTATATTTAATGAAAATATTACGTTAGAATTTTTTTTATCTGAATTTTAACATTCATTATTATATATTTTTTGCAACAGAAATAAATTGAAATAAAGAATAAAAACATGTGGACAAAGTAAACTTACGAATGTAATGCGATGACCAGAACAGTAGAATTGAAAGTGATTCTCTGACTATCAGAGCTGTAATGACTTGTGATGGAAGAAACCCGTTTATATATGGAATTGATATAATAAAAAATAAGCAAGAGCTTCACAATCATAAGG
The DNA here is from genome assembly GCA_034698565.1 of Campodea plusiochaeta. NCBI lineage: Eukaryota > Metazoa > Arthropoda > Diplura > Rhabdura > Campodeidae > Campodea > Campodea plusiochaeta. The sequence goes on along the minus strand of JAQIWE010003100.1, from coordinate 8,498 downwards.
ATGTTCAAATAATCAGGAAATATTATCAGGAAACAGAATCAGGAAATACAGAATAAAGCAAACGTATATATAATTATATATATAAAACAATATTTTTATGTAATAACGCGGATATAAGGATGCAAATATAATCTTACTTCCTAATTATTTAACAATTATTTTAACACTTTTTATGGAAATACAGCTATATTTCCTATCACTTTAAAAAATTAGTAATATTACATTATTTTTTTTTACTTCCTTTTTAATTGTTCGGAATTTTCCAGGAAATAGAAGTTCTTTTTTATGAGGATAGCAGTATAATTATTTTAAAAAGATTTAATAATTTTAATGACACAATTTGGTGAAAAGGTATCAACTTAATTGGAACCATTTTTTCCGTAAAGATTAATTCCGTAAAAGGTAGACTGTCCCTGGAAAGTATGTGGATAAGTGTGTAAAATTCGTAAAATTTCTTATTATTTGTACAAGTGATTTTAATTCTATAGCGTTAGTCTGCTTACTTACTGACTCTCCCTCGTATTTTATAGTTTTTCGCTGTTTTGACTCTCAAATAAAATGATTGAAAACAGTGAATTTTCTAACAGAATTTGGTCTACTTCTATAAGAATTAAATTTCTACAAAGTATTTTTAACATGGGATTTCTTATTATTATAAATTATTGTTCTTATTATTTACATAAGTTAGAAAATCGGGAAACCATAGGTTTTCCATTCTATGGGTTGTCATCCCGTCATCCACCTTTTAATAATTATTTTTAAGCCAATTCGCGATTACAGTTTTAACTGAGCCGATTTTTTTTTCTTAATTTATTTTTCTATTTCATCGTATAGACAATTTTTCATTTTATTTCTATAAATAATACATTAAATTTAAAACACCTATCAATTAAAATATAAAATAATTCTGGATGTTTTTTCTATCTTTTACTGTACGTATTTCCACAAGCGGCATAAGCTGTTTGTATTTATAGTCTATGAGCAGTGGGCTCTGTATTCTTTTAAAATAGGATATCATGGAAAAATTATTTAACAAGTTACTCTAATCAGTTTCTTGTACTGAATAATCAAAAATTAAATGCTCTGTCGCACATTCCACCATTCGGTATTCCTTCACATTAAAGGGTTACCTGCAAATAATAATTTTTTCATTTTCTGTAGTTTTTTTTATTACATGATTAAAAGAATATTTTAAAAAGTTTGACATTTTTCGACACAGGCCACACAGCGGATCAAAAGATATTTCTATTTATAGAAGTTGAAAAAGTTCTACAAGGTAGCACAAAGCAAACTTTTTATCTTCGCTACCTTACGAATATATGCAAATTAGTCACTGAAAAACACATATCAGAGCATATCTATGAAGTAGCAGCAAAACTAACTTAACAATAATGCAAATTAATCGTTTTATTCACATATTAGCAGTTGTCTCGTTTTCGGTCACGCTTGTTCCACACCTTACAGCTTATTTTCTTGCATTTTCTAAGGTGAATATCTCCAAAACCGATGATTTTTATGAGGTAAGAAAAATAATATTTGTTATTTATATCAAGAAGACTAATGTTATGTTATAATACCAAAAAAGTCCATTTAGCTGCAGGTAATCCTTTAAGTGTTCTGTCCCAAATTCCAATATTCGGTATTTGTTCACATTAATAATTTCATTTTCACAAGACATCATCAAACTGAAAATTATAGACTATTTTTTTCTACTGATTTAGTGCAGACATAATAATTTTATTATAATAAAGTGTATGTAAAATGTATGAAGAAAAATCATATGAAAGTGGAACTACCCTACAAGTGCTATTATATAATTATAACTAGATCTAGATTTCATTTCATTATGATTACATGTTACACTATAACACTAATGAAATAAAATTTGAAGAATTCATATTTTTATTTACTCATAAAGACAGCAGTTCACACAAATCAATAATATATTATTCTCATCAAATACAGTCACCATAACAAACTATTTTCACATGACAAAATATTAACTTACTGGAACTATTATTTCGTTTAGAGTTTTCGGATTATCCCAGCAGCCGCCCCCCATTAGATGGGCAGAAGGGGCAGCCCCCACCCCTCCCCATTAGATTTCGAAAAAGGAGAAAAAGTTAAAGAAATTAAGAAAAATAAATCTAAAACAATAAAAAGTGAAAAAATTAGGCCAAAATTTTGAAAATCATCAGTAAAAATGGTTTAAAATAGGGACTATTTACAAAATTTTATACGCTCGCGCCAACCATGGTGGCACTTTTCGACGGTATCATCTTTAAAGGTACTTTTGCCCCTCCATTAGAAATGGTCTGGTTCCGCCTATGCCATTATCCTCCAACGAAATTCAAGACCCTCTGTTTACTATTATTTTTAAATCAGGAAGAGTGCACCTTTAAATCCTACTTTACTTCATTTTTTATCATTAATATTATCTACTTTATGTTTCGATGATTTTTAAATCCAGAATGAAAAGAATCCGTCGTGTTATTTTCAAGATGCACTCTCCCAAAGTTCACAGAAACTCACTGAGTTTACTTATTGTGAACGGCATTTCCACACTTTTCGGATAATGCTCTAAAGAAAAGCTGTAAATAATTGATTTAGAGCTATTAACATTTCAAATATTCAATGCACGGGTAATTCCTCTCATTCTGTGTTTTTAAAAACGTCTTACTATATCTCATGAATGGGAAATAATAGGTTGATGAAAGTTAGACCAAAAATAGTAGAAAAATTCTTACTATCAGTATAAACAATTAAATGAAATCTATTTGCCTGCGTATATACTCCCTTAAAGCTTTTCAGTGCCTTATAAGTATTCAGTGCCAAATTTGGTCAATTCAGGGAAAAGTGAATGAATATTTCGTAACATATAAGTCAGAAGCATTTGTCATGTGAAAACGTTGTTTACAGCGAGGAATTGCTAACTGTTGATATACTATAAAATTCTTCTGTAATCTTTGGTAATCATTGTAATTTTTGGTAATAATAACAGTAATCTTCAAGCAATTCTGGCAATCTTAAGTAATTATCGGTAATCTTAGTAGTCCCTGATAATCCTTAGTAATCCCTGATAATATTTAATAATCTGCCAATTTTTAGTAATCCCTACTCTTAGTAATCCTTGTTAATATTCAGTAATTCCTAGTAATCTTGGTAATCAGTACACTTTTCACTTTTTTCCTCAGTTAGCTACTCCTCGGTTTATGGACTCTCTTATCTGAGTGCAAAAAAAAAAAAAATTGTATAATAAAACAGAAAAAAACTTAAAAAAAAAACTTTGGTCAGGCCTAACTTTTTACTCGTAGGCTGGCACAAACGACGACATTGTCTCCAGATTTCAACTGATATTTGAGTTTGTATGTATTTACCATTTTCTATGAAAGAGAATAATCATGAACATATAATTTTCGAGTGGCAAATAAATACAATATAATGATAAAAAAATAAGTTAAATTAATTATAGAAAAAATAATATTTTAAAATTTTTTTTTTTTTTTTTTTTTTTTTCATTTTAATGTTTTAAATATTATATTGAGCGAAAACAGAGTATCAGTTTCAATTAGGTAATTAATATACCATTTTATAGTGACTGCAGGGTTTAACATTGAAATATAACGCAAGTAAGAAAGTATTTTAATATTTACTTAAATTAGTTTCTTAAAAAAATTGTTTGAACATTTGTGAAATTATTTATTCGTTTATTCAAAATAATAAATGTCATCAAAAGTAAAAAAATATCAATGCCGACTACCATCTCAGAATTAAGTGGTAAGCATTACGAATACAATGATCATTGTTGCGAGGGTCAATACAGTCTTTAATTTTTGACATCATTGTATTATTTCGTAAGTACATGTAATTTAAACATTTCTTTGTTTAGGAAATATTTTATATAGTGAAATCCAAAATATAATTATTTTAGATTTTCGAATCATATTTACTACTATTTTAGTATATTGAGCCCTGCGTGTTATAGCTTATTAAGGGCATTTTTACCATTTAATTAACTTACTTTGGGAAAAAAAACAGCTCCTGTGAATATGTATTGCGTTCCTTCCACTAGGGGTGTATCAGAGGGATCAATGCTACCTGTTCCATTATTGGGCAGTGGTACAATGAAAGGATCTGCATCCTCATTTACCAGCACTGCTGTCACAGAATCGATGCTTTGTTCTGAAAATTATTATTAAAAAAATGGCATTAATGAGTTCGAATTTTCGTCACCACACATAGAAAGAAGTTCAAGCCTCACTCTAATAGCTTAAAACCATATTTTTGTACCAAAGTAAAAAAAAAAAAAAAAAAGGTACGGTATTGCGATTAAACTTTTCGGATTAAACCAGAAGAAGTAATTTATAGGATGAATTAAAAATCCGCCTTAAAGTTCTTCTATTTGTTGGATTTATTTTAACCGACTGCAGTTATTTCGGTTTTTAGAAAGCCATTTTCAAGGCGATTGGTAAAAATTTAAAATAATATTGATGGTTGTTGATAAATAATATGATGGAATATTGTAAGTTGCCTTCTTATTGTTAACAGCCATCACTATTATTTTAAATTTTTACCAATTGGCCTGAAAATGACTTTCTAAAAGCCGAAACTGCAGTTGGTTAATATAACCCCAACAAATAGAAGAACTTTAAGGCGGATTTTTAATTCATCTTATGGTACGGTATTGATTTTCAATACATGTGCTGAAAAATGACAGAAATCTTTCAAATATTTTATTGAGTTTTTACATGTACAAATTTATTAGTGCCGTTAAAATAAAGTTTTCTTTTGCAGCAACAAAATACTGAAATTTTGCTTTTTCACAAAGTAAAAATCATAGAGCTGAGTGAGTTACAATAAAAATATTCTAGAAATCAATTTCCTAATACAATGGACCTTCTCCAGAGTGACACAGTGGGTCAGTAATTTAGTGAACCAGTTGGTCCAGTAGTGAGTCGCTTGGTCACGGATAGCTGACCCAAGACCCAGTGACCAGGTCAAATTAAGTGACCCAAGTGACGCAGTTGAGACAGTGACCCAGAGCAAATCTGATGGTGCAGTGCATGAAGCCAATACTAACATTTAATAGGTCGAAGGGTGATAAAACAAATTTTATTATTATTTTATAAATTATTTTGTACAAAATCAGAAATCACCAAACATACCCTTTTCCCCCCTCTTGATCACAATCCTGGGAAAATCCCTGATTTTGTTTCAAAGTATGTTATCAGAACAAAAAAATACAATAAAGTGTTCGATCTGCTGAATAATAATTACAAGTTTCTGGCAATAAATTTTTTGTAATTTTTTATTTTCTTTAATTGAAAAAGAGTTCTGCTCTGTTGTATTTTTTATATTATATAGTAAATATAGCAACTTACTTGGTTTGAAGGTGACCAGTACTTTAGAATGTCCAGCATCTTCCGGCGATGTAGCGTATTGGCAACTTCCGTCCATCGCTTTGAAACACTCCACAATATGAAAGTTAACCAGTGTTGCATATTCTGAATCTGAGAAAGAAAATAAGAATATATTGTGACTTACTAGCTATACAAAACTCGATGGATGAGTCGGTGAATTTTACAATATAATGATTTAAGGCTCTTTCACCCAGAATGATCATTGAGTTTCAGCATAGGGAATCCCATGTTAAAACCAGTACTCTTTTAATGCTACTTTTTTAAAGCACTTACGTAGTGTTTGGTATCATTGGATTTAGGATGAAGTTTTTTATTCTGATATCTTTCCAAATTTTGAATTAATATGAAAATAAAATATTTAGTAGATGATTTACGGCAAAAAATGTGATGACAATTTTAATTATTTTTTTAATCAATGGCATAATAAAAAGATAGAAGAATGTTGTTTTATAAATATGTGTAATCCAAAATGATATTTGTTTTTAAGCTCCTGTCAATTGTTAAATTATAATGAGCATTAAACAAACTAAACTTTTTGTTTCTACAGACGACCATTTTGTTTATTAATCGGCGTATTTTCACAAATATATTTAAATATTATCATAAAGAATGCAATCCAAAATAAAAATACAGAATTGCGACCTCACCTGTTGAGTAATACAAATTTCAATTTTCGGCCTCTCTGAATTTTAATTCTAGGTGGAGTGCTCCTATAAATATCAATGATTATCATATTCCACTAATAATTATTACACAGGGATGCGTGGACTCCAAAACTCATGGTACTAGGCAAAACTGAATCACCATACAACTTTTATAAAGCAATGGAAAAGAAGAAATTTAAGAGACCAGACCACAGCAGGTCTATAACGGCACCTTATTTAAAAGAATGTTAGACAATAGATTTCAATATAAAAATATAATAAATTAATTAATAATGCAAAATGCTGATATAGAACATCCAGAGAATTATAACTATGTAATGAAATTCAGTGGTGTCGACAGCTTCTTCCCTTTCCCCTGTGACACTAATAAGAAAATTTCGGGAAGAGTAGATGTCAGGGACAACAATAATATTGCTGACGTGTTTCTCATAATCAATATCTTTTTTCACATTTTGTCGCCATTGAATTTTCCTGTCAATATATCATGCCATTCTATAACAGAAAAATATAACTAATCAATACTCTACTTGCAAATGACTTTATAAAAGATTTCAGGTTTTGAACAGTTTTCTTTTTTGAGAATGTTTCGACAACTCCAACGAAGGTGAAACGACCTAAAGGGTACTCCAGCTTCTGTGCTCTTATAAACCCTAGATAATTCATACAAAGTCATCAAAGTATGCAGATTTTGTGGTAAATTATTGCTATGAGTATCTGCTGAAGGAATGACGCTATATTTACCACCAGTCGAATTAATATAAAACAAATTGATATAGTGAAATATGCGGATATTTTGGTTTTTCAATTCGAAACGACATATCTCCTCCAACGACGAAATACGTTCAGTTCCCCAACGCCACTTATAAATATTATTACTTAATTATGATCTACACAGATTTAATTTCATAACTTTCAAACTTCAGGACGCTGTATCTAAAAAACTACTGGACTCATTAAATTTCCAAAAATCATAAAAAATATCAAAAATAATATTATACAGACAAAACAGAAATAGTAAATATCTACCTGAAATGTACCTTTAAAAAAAGAATTATTACGTTACTAATTCCACTTACCCGGAGCGCAGTCAGTATATAGAGTAATACCAACGTCTGGACCAGAGACTACTGAAGTCAAATGTATCAGAGCTACAATAACAATTGTCAACAAAGAAAGTACAGAAGTAGCAGCCATGTTGCTTACAGTTTGAAGAACTTCATGGATATGCTACATCAACGCTGATATAGTTAATATTTATAAGACAGGTTCAAATTTGTATCAGTTAATGACGCAGGTTTTGTTTGTTATAGGCGTCATCTGACTGAACATACAGTATGTGCAATATATATGTGCAATATGTTTCTGATAATTACAGAGTACTTTATAGTCATGATATTGGCGTTGCTAGCATTTCAGAGATGGGCAACAATAGGCATTGTCAATAACAGAAAACATACTATTTTTTTCACCGTCAATCATTGTCTTCGAGTACGGCCGTAGTCAGACATTTTCGTTTGGGTGGGCACGGGTCTCAGGTCACCGTATAAAGGGTTGATATTAAAACAATTTTTGTAATTTATTTTTACAGTAAAAAGCCAGTAATTTTATCATTGTTTTAATTTTAGCCAGTAATTTTATCATTGTTTAGAAGTTTTTTTTGTTCGTTTTTCAGTTGACAACGAAACATAAATAATTTTTTTGCGAGGGCGAAGTTCGAGCGCGATTTCTCCCCCTTTTGACTCAGAGACTGCAATGCTTTGAATATTTCTTGATCTGTGAATCAAAGAGTAATCAACAATAACGTTATAAGAATAACAGAATTGAATCATCTGCAAATTCTTCTTTTTCCCATAGTTCACTAAATAATCGAAGTACTCTATCGTCAAAATGTCAGAATTGAAAGTATATCGTTATGGAAAAAATATTCGATTTTTAACATTTCTTCTTTATTTTTTTATAATTTATGATGAGTAGATTATGAAGCTGCAAAAACCGTTGACATACTATTAGCAACTGGATGTATTTTTTATAGTGAACAAAATTAATGAAGTGTTTACTATGAAAATAAAATATATTAAGAAGCTCTGGTCCCCTATGAACCAAGCCAAACTGTGATCAGTCCATAATATCTCTTGAAGTACTTATTTTCTTAACTTTATTATTAGTGAAATTCTTTTAAAAATTCAACCGCTTTTCTGTCAAAATTCCTCCCTCACTAGCTACATATAATTATATATATATTCAAAAGAAGTGTCTCTCTAAAAAGTAGGGTTCCTACGAGACCGAGACCGAGACCAAAAAGCCTGGTCTCGGTCTCGGTCTCGTTTTACCATGCTGGTCTCGGTCTCGGTCTCGACTTAGTGGTCTCGGTCTCGGTCTCGAAAATTTCAAGTGGTCTCGGTCTCGGTCTCGA
>JAQIWE010003099.1:0-12202 GCA_034698565.1 Campodea plusiochaeta | reverse complement strand
ATGATAATTTTTATACCAAATGTTATAGAAATATTAGTACCATCAGTACAATAAATGAAAGAAAATCTATTCCGTTGTCCAGTCCCTTTAATCTATTTTTGTATGGAATGAACCAAACTTTTCCAATATACCAAAATAAATTCTATACTTTTAATATACTTGAGGGCATTCAACCACAAAACTCTGATAATGTATTGGAATACAAAACATTTTTTGTGTATATTTTGCTTACTGAAGTCTTATACAGTGTGTTTGCCAACGCCCTCTCCATAGAACTTTGACTTCGCTAGAGGACAAAGTACCCACTTGAGATTCTAGATGGAAAAAATATTGGATATGACAACAAGGACGCTCGATCTCGCGACTATATAAAAATAAAGTTCAGCTAATTAATTTTGAAGAGAACGAACTAAATATTAGCGAGAAATAGTAGAATGTTAAGTTTGTTTTATTTTATTTTGTATGGTAGGCCTACTTGAAATTCATAGACAAGTGATAATGCCATTTATACTATTTTGTTATTCATGTTTTGAAATTCTTTATTGTTTTCAGCAAACGGCAGTAAGTATCTTACAAACATTTTGCTGTGGTTTAGAATGTGAACAATTGAAAGAGATAAATTTGAGTGTTCGTCCAAACTGAATGTGTGAATTAAATATTCCAAAGAAACCGACGTCCCTTAACTCCGGAATAATAATTCAAGACGACATTAATGCAAAAGGTCATCCTTTCTCCAAAAAAAAACACGATCTGCTTTCAACACATTATCTTCAAAATTCAAAATTCATCACATCGCTTCCGGCACATCTAACGAGACATCAACCTAACGACCAAACCAACCCTTTCCGCATATTCTTCACCCATAAAGTAAAAATATCAATTTTTCACCTTTTTTCCTTTCCCCATTGTCACACTCGCCGTTGAAATCCATTCCGTCTGTCCATATACTTGAAAATATCCCCCAAAACTTTTTCCTCTATACGTTCTTCCGTATCAAGTGCAGAGGATGTATTATGGAGAAGCCTATACTCTACGAACGCGGCCAAGAAAGTGGTAGGTGTGACGTCATTCATATATCAATAAAAAGAAAAGATTTCTTCTCCTGCAGGCAAAAGGATTAAGGGTTCTGAGATTGTGAAAATAGAGTGGGGGTTATCACTCATTGGATTGTTTGCTGTTGGGAGGAAAAATGGATGATGAAGTTATGTAACCAACTTTTACGCATTCAGAAACAATCTTTTCCTCTTTCGCTTTACAGTTGCATTCGATATTACAGCACAAAAAAATGATTGCTGATTTATCCAAACCCACCTTGTGATTATAGTGTTTCCGAAATCTTACGGACCCAAATCGATTAACCCAGCATCATGGGTGTTTCTGACATTCCAACTATAATTGATAATCCTTTTTCGAGTTATTCGTTTTTTTTACCAGCCTGCGAATTGTATAGAAAATACACAATTTAAACCACACAAACAAGTAGTCAACAATGGGTTTACCCTTCAAAATAGTGTGGAGACATAACCAGTTTGAATACGTAAGATTTTGGAAGGACTACTATATTAGTACATGTCTGTTATCTCAAATACAGAAAGTGATGACGTCGCAATCCGAATTTGTTTCTAGACCAATCAACTGTCAAGAAAAGCAACAATGACTTCTTGTCACTGGCCGATTAAGTTGTATGCGAGTGATGTTTATCAGGTTTAGTAATTGAGATGTACTGTAACCTTTTTCTCCAATTGGCCGTTTGTGAATGTATTATTTTTCAGTATAGTAAGAGGGACAATTTTTTTAACAAAACCACAATGATGTATAATAGTCATGTTTAATGGATGACTTGATTGATGTAGGTTTAAAGTGAACGAATTTGTCAGTTATTTCACTTCTAAATTATCATCTTTGTAATTTAGTCGTTCGATATTTCAAAAACTTCCAAGCATTTTTAATCCAATTGAAATTATTAGTGTCAGAAATAAATATTTTCGTAGTTTCCGTTTTTACTTTTTACGTAACTGTTTAATTTTTAAAAGTTATTACTTGTAGGATCACTGAGGACCGAGATTCCGTCAGACTCAGGATCATCTGTGTTTTGAAGGACAGTAACTAAATTCTTTATTTCATTCTGGCCGGAAAATGAGTAGTTTCGATAGCAATATCAGGACGGAAAATGAACTATTTCAGTAACAATCCGGGAAAGTAACTTTCTTGGATTGTTACTTACTTTCCCGGATTGCTATTTTTTAAATGTCATATTTCCCCTTCTTTTTCCGGATTGTTTCTAAATTGCATACTAAATGAAATTAAAAATATTAACAATTTTAACCTTTTTATTTATATTAATAGTAATATTACAGTTTGTGCTTCTATTATTTGAGATTATCGTATATAATAAGTCAACGTAAAAGGTTTATAAAATGTCGGCTATTAGCAATTAAACAGGTCGTTTAGTTTGGTTTATATAGATTGATTCTCACTTTTCTGATGAACTTACCTTCTTAAATTCTACCTTCTCCAGATAATAAAGAACTCCAAAATGCAATTGACACAATAAAATACTTCATTTGTATCAACTACATTTATTATTAATTTAGTGAGACATTATTTTTATACTAAATTCAAGTTGTGATAAAATTATTTGTAAGTTTATAGTCCCACTTCATACATAACTAACGAATATTTCACAGTTTATTTTAATGTTTTTTTTAATTTGATATATTTTCCGACCAGAATGAAATAAAACGTGTTACGTGGCACGGTCGGAAAGCTATTACAGTATATTATAGCACTCGTTTCGAAATTCCGGCCTCGCCTGTCGGTTCGCCCGTAGAACATCTTACTCGTGCTATAATACTGTAATAGCTCACTTTCCGGCCTAGTGACGTAAATTACTATTTCAGCCTTCGTATATACTGTAACGCTCGGAATAGTTATAATATTAACTGAAATTTTCCCATTTCTATACTCACTTTCATTTATATTTTAGTGTTTTCTTTTACAAGTATGTTTTAGTCTAAAGGCATTCAAATAAAATATCCAAAGACGACAAAACTTTCAATTAATATTGCAAGTACTTTCAGAACTCTATTTATGCAGATTTGGACTTATCTCGTAGAGGAGAGGACCTCAAAATCGTCGTCTTATGCAACCGAATCGCATCAATTGTACGCCATGAAGTATAACAAATAGGGGTTTACTACTGGATCGACTATTGGTTTGTTATTTGCTGTTCGAAAATATAATGCAACTAAATGTAACTTTAAAATATGTAATCAACTAATAAAAAATAAACCATTTTCCGGAAGATAACGACCAAACGGAATTGGATCAATAAGATTTGGCAATAATGCTAAATTAATTAGATTTATTTATGTTAACTATGAACAGTCGCAAAAAGACTTTCTTCATATAGCAGAAAGAAGTCTAAAAACAGTGATAAAAATTCGAGTATTATAGTTTATTTCAGAAAAGGTTAATGGTTAAGTGATGAAACATGTAATTCTTGAATGTGATATATTTAAATTTGAAACAGATATGTATTTGGAATGGATTGATAATAACTATTTGGATTTATTTAACAATGATTGTAGCTATGACAGTATCAAAGCTTTATACAAATTTATTAATTCTGTTAAAAATAAACTGTGTAATAGATAACGGTTGTTATATACACATTGTATTATAGTTGGCATCTGAATAAAAACTATACTATATACTACTACATATAACAGAAAGCAGTCTAAAAACAGTGATAAAAATTTGAGTGTTATAGTTTATTTCACAACCTCAAACAACTTAAATTTTCTGTTTACATTCTTCTAAAGGTTAAAGGTATCATCTTTTCATCTATCTTTTTGATATGAGTGTTGATTCTCTATATTATATTTCATATACTGTATTGTATATAGAAACAGGAAATTAGGTTTAAAAACAGATAAAGCACGTTTCCGAATAGAATACGCGTGGCAGGTACTGTATATATATAAAGAATCACTCACACAGATTATGAAAATTCAATTTCCTCTAGAAAAAAAAATAAATGAACAGTGATGTGGGCTGACGTATGAATATCCTATTACCTTATGACGTTATTAAATATTTTGGAGTTCATTATATTATTTCAGATTTACACTTCGTTTAGAATTTCACTGAACAACGCAATCATTTTTTATTTAGAGCTACTTATATTATGTTCTATACCTTTTCGTACTACAATAAATTTAACTTTAAAATTTTAAAACATTTATTTAAGGAACAGATATTGCTATAATAATATTAAAATTATCCTTTTTGTAGTGTTTCTGAGGCTATAGACGTTTCTTGCATAATGTTTTGGTAATAAAATGCGGTCTTAAACTTCCAAAAATAGGTATAATTTCCCAAATTTTCAACTAACAAACTTTAGTCTTTATCAAGAGAATATATTCTATTGGTAAGGACTAAAGTTTGTTAGTTGAAAATTTGAAAAATTATACCTATTTTTGGAAGTATTAGACCGTATTTTATTACCAAAACATTATTACCCTTTTTGTATCACACAGCAAAGGGCAGCAGGCAATAAGTAATGGCTAAATTTAGTACAAAATTGAATTCTATTATAATAAAAGCTTTTAGTTAAACTATATTTGTAAAGGTCAACACTATACACATAATTATCATGATGAAGAAAAAGAGGAATCGTAATTTCTAAATTCGCTATCAGTACAATATATCAACAAATATCGACTCATTATAATGGCATACCCGCATAAAGTCTTCTTCGTTATTAACATTTTTTTAGTTCCAGGATATTGTTTTCCTAACGGTTTCATTAACGTCAAATTAAAGTGGTTCTTTATTATCATTCTGAAAAATTGGATGCTTTTTCTAATATTCCATTATCGAATATCAATAAATATGAAAGTCTAATTTAAAATAATTATCCACGAAGAAGGAAGGTATTCTATATAAAAAGTTAATAACTGTAGAGTGGTAGTAAATTATGAAATTATTAATAATAGAAATATTGATTGGTATTTGGAAACTAAAAATATTAAAAACTACAGAATTCCTTTGTGAGAAATTTTCTTTCACTCGCTGATTTTCTTGGAAAGATAATAATAAAATTATTACAGAGTAGTACTCAAATCTTCGATATTCAAAATGTGTTTAATAATTATTTTATTTTCTAATATTACGTATAAAATCCCATTACACATAAAATAAGGTTGGCACTAATTAAAAGTACACCTGTGGTACTAAACTTCCTGAGTAGAATCTTACATTACTCAATATTCAGGGGCAGTAATAAAGATTTGATATTTAAATTAATAATTTGATGCTTTTCTCTGTTCAAGGTTCAGAACATGGATGAAAACTACTGGATCATTTTTTATTATTCTACAAAAAAAGGAATCAAGAAATTATTTTACACCAAGAGTATGGAAAATTCTCTGCAAACTCATCTTTTTTTCGTTGAGTTAGTACCTTAACGTAAAAATGAAAAAGTAATCTCTGTGGCAAGCGAAAACCGAATTTCTCTTATATCAGCGAAGTTTTTAAATTAGAGTTCTCGTCTCAAATCTTTTATGTTTCCCAAGCGTAACATTACATTTCTTTATTTTTCCAAAGTAATTACAGAGAAAACACGATCCCTGGGTATGAATATGTGGGGTCGAACGACCAGAGATTGTTCTAAGAAATGAGCAATAGTACAAACAAGAAGAAATTAACGAAATGAAGCCTTTCGGTGTAGCTGTGTAGATTGTCTAGACTGATTAACTCTCGGATCATATTCCCGCGACGTTAGTATATGTATTATTATAGTAAGTTATATTATTACATTACTCGCAAAAAGGTCAACATGAAAAATTAGCTGCAGCTTCTCACTCATGGAAACAGAACCACCTACTAGACTGGAATCAAATAAAAATTGTGAAGAGAACTAACACCTGGAAAGAACGCAACATTAGGGAATCTATGGAAATAATAAAGATAGGCCTATACAGAAAGAAGCATTCGATTGAACGATAAAGTTGGTCCCTACAATCTTAAAAACTGGACTTGCATAATTAACAAACTTTATACTTGATGTTTATATTTATATTTGAATTATTGTAAATTTTATATCGTCTTCATAAAAGTGGAGGAACTTCGATGAAATATTGACGAAGAGTTTTGTTTCATTTATGGATTTTCACTCGTATTAATGGAAAAATAATTTTTATATATTTGTCAGTACGCTTGTCTGTAACTATCTCCCATTAACGACGGTATACTGAAAGTTTTGTGAAACGGATTCTGTATTAAACGTTGAAGTAAATATATTAAAAATCCTATATGCACTTCCATTAAGGCATTTGCGTAACATTATAAAGACAACATTAAGATATATATAAATAAAGGTATATATATTTAATTCCTAATACTTCAAATAATTGAAAGGCTGTCAAAACCCCTAATGTTACAGTAAAAGAGTAAATATTAGATACTTTTTTTTAAAAACGGTTCAATATTTTAAAAGAAGTTCAAATAATCCAATTCGTTGTATCTGCAAACAAGAAAACTGCTTTCACCAAAAATGTCACAGTTAATATCCTGAGGCTGGCTTATTTCTGATGTTCTTACAATTGAAAATATATTTTTTGGGATTATAGGCAGCATATTATATGAATTTTTAAATTTTATAAACTAGTTATTGATAGAATCAAGTGAATTTTTAATTTCAACATTTGAAAGTAAATAAGAGAGATTTCAACTCTTATACTCAATAGGTTGTGTGGGAGCAATCAAAAGTTTTCGAGTTATAAGATCTTCTAACTCCTTACTGAATTGCTCAGAAACCTTTCACACGAAACATGACTTTTGTGACTTTGCACAAGAATTGATACTTTCTTCCTATGAAGTTTTATTTACACAAAGTTTCCAGTACCCCAGGCAGTTTTAGTATTTGATCAACATCTTGATAGTCTATAGAGATATTTCCGAACCAGAAACATATAGAGATATTACAAAAAAGTTGATGGATTAGTTTGTTTCGTAACTATGGCATGGTATTATGACGTCAATTGGAACCAAAAGTTCAGTATTTTTTATTAGTTACTGAAACTATGACAAAAAGGAGAACTATATACATGTAGTAAGCGTCCTGACAGTCAATCATTTTCGCTATGAACAGTAAGGAGACTGAAAAACGTTCACTAAAACTTACTTTCAAAATAGTATTTAATTCTATATTTTTTCTGAGAGAAATGGATTCATATGTGTTTATCATTTTCTAACTAATACGTTTCAAATCCACAATGAAAATTCAGAATATTGTCAATATTTCAGTCAAGACCATTAGCTTTTATCAAGACATTAAATACATTTACAAATAACTAATGTATATTTATTTGTATAAATGTATTTAATGTCTTGATAAAAGCTAAGCGTTTCGGCTGAAATATTGACAATATTCTGTATTTTCACTGTGGATTTGAAACATATTAGCTAGAAAATTATAAGTATTTAATTCCATGGGAATTTAGTCACATCTTACAATGCTAATTAAGTGTATATAGGATCCAACAGTCAGGTGACTTAGTTTCACCTAACTAGGAAATAATATTAAGGGTTGAAAAAGAAAGAGTGCACTATACGAATATGTTACAACATTGAAATAAATTTCCTTTGAACTTTCAAAATGGTAATAACTTCCAATACTTCAATATAATTTATTTAAATTCAATATAGTGTTTACACCCTCTGACAAATAAAGAATCTAAATTTTATAAAAATTTTGAAAAATAGTTTTTGATATCTATTTTCACAAACCTGTATAACAATTCGCTTCATAATTAGAAAAATAAATGAAACCTTGACTTTATAATCTAAATATTCTCTTTATAAACCCTTATTTATGCAATACACAATGTCAACCGCAAGCAAAAACTAGAACGATCTATAAATTCTGCTCTTTATCTGCATATAGCAGCATCCCAAATATAAATATCCATTTCTGTATTATATGAAAGTACCGGAATAGCATTCATAAATTTTTGTGGATAGTAATGTTTTTGAATTTTTAATGTTCCGGTTATATTTACAACTGCGATCTATTTTGATTTGTTAGGTACTTAAATATTGAGCAGTGCAGTGTGGAGCTAGCAGAGGGGACTTTTTTCATATCTATAAAGTTCAACTTTTTGGACATCGTTTTTCACAAATATTTTATTTAGTATGTATCAGAAAAAGATCATGGTAATTATGTAAGTAGACCTATAATGTTCTGATCACATAGGTACTAAGCTGTAGAATAACTGAAAACCGTCAAACGACTTATGGGGGAAAAGTTTTCATGGGCAGAAATTTCGAGTTTTCAATAGAATTAGTACAAAAAATTATTTTAGAGCATCAAAAAAGACTTAAAAAGACTCATATCGTCATAGGTCAGCATGCATTCATTACATTCCAATGACCATAGAGAATTGGTGCGTGTGTGTGTGGTGGGGGGGGGGGGTGTAAAGAAAGTCCTTTTTATGTAATACTGAAAGTTTTTTAAGGCATTGTGATGAAATGCCACACCCTTATTATCTGTTTAGGTCACAGCTTCAATAGTTAGAAATTTCCTTGAATTTTAGTATAGTATACTTACTCAAGTTACAAATCTCATATTTCACAATTATTATTCCTATTTCCGGAGAATTTCATAAACTTTGAAAATATCCATTTATTTCCTGGAGATTTTCAAAGAATAATACAATACAGCACTGAAACATTTAATATCGATTTTCCCATTGTATCGCTCAGTGTCTATCATTTTGCATCATTCTTTTATTATATTTTCCGCATTGAAAAGAATTTTCTAATAATTTCCGAAAGAGTTTATACAAGACTTCTTTTATCAAGCTGGAATATTTTCATACAATCGTATATTAAAATCTACATTCGAGAAAGATGAATTTACTTTTTGGTGACTGAATGATGCTTTGTCGACTGTTTTTTTTTTTTTTTACTCTTCTGAAAAAAAAGAGTGATGCTCTAGAGGCCTACATTTTCTTTTTATTTCAAATCCCTGATGCTCTATTTTATCAGATAAACAGTGGAAATTACAGTTCCTCTTTAGAAAGCTTTACTCCAGTTTCCCTTTATCAAGATTTAAAAGTAGAACAGTAGCAGTAAAAATATATATGGGACGACTGAGGAAAAAAAAGTTTCACTGTTGCTGTTACGCTGTTATGTAGAACGTCATGATTCCTTAAATTTTTTAAATTCATATGGATTTTCACTTTTCAGGAGTTAATTTGTTTCTTTACAGATTACTCCGTGTAGTCCCTGTTTTTATTAATATACTGTTCTTACCTGTCCTTTGACTAAACTTGCAGCAAACTGCATGATGACTGCTTCTACTGTGTAAGCACTTGCCCATCCACGTGGTGTTAACAATTCCATACAGATGGCACCACCCTCCATAACAAAACCTTTTTCAATTCGTGGTGAAATGACGCGCATAAATGGTGGCGAAAACGGAAAATTTTCCGGGAAAGTCAAATTGAGCTGGATATTCTGAATATTTAACTCTTTCATGTCTTTGTATAAATCACTTTCTGGATCGATTCGAAACAATTTAACCGACCATTCGAATAAACTATCGTTGATAAGATCGACTGCGAAAATGGTGTTATCCTTCTGGCTTTTCTGGATTTCTTGTAATTCCTTCATTAATCGTCGAGTTCGGACGATTTTCGCGTGTTTGGCACCAGTTTCGGTCATGAAGGTTCCATTCTTACTAAGAACCGGAGCTTTTTCGTTCGTTTTATTTTTCGTTTTATTTCGCGGACTCATAAGCAGTGCGGGATTCGATTCTGACGGAACGACTTTGACCGAATCGCGATGAATCCTACTTAATAATCTTCGTGGACTGTTGTTACTCTCATTATTCGCCGCACCGTTTGCACTCGTTTTTTCCTGGTGATGATGATGCCGATCGATTTTATCTGATGATCGAAATAATTTCCGAAAAGCTGCGGTCACTTTTTCCTTTGATCGAGAAGACATTTTGATTGATGACTATCTGAAATAGAAAGGTACCGATTAGAAATGAAGAGGGTAAAAAATATCGATTGGCTTCTGCTGAAGACACACAAATAATAAACGAGGTATTGTTAGAGACGTAAAATAATCGACGTGTTAGTGTTTCCGCGCTATTGTTTTAACACTACACTGGTGTTGCCATATTTTCAATTGTTGTGAAAGATATATATTTATACTGTATTCTCTTATTGAGATAAACGAAGCGTACGATGTGGAACAGCTGGTGTAGAATGTTCTAAATCACTTGTTTCATTTCATATATCCTACAATTAATATATAGTAAATTAATCTACCATCCAGTTACGATGTAGGAACCATCAGAAAAAATAACACTCCACTCCCAGTTATTATTTTTTTTTTTTTTATTTTTTTTTTTCGATTTGTTATTGTCATTTTTATATAGTGTATAAGGATATATTTTAACACAGTCTTGATTTTTTTAATTTAATTCATTTTAATTTAATTTTATAATAATGGTCATAAAATATATATCCACAAACCATTATTAAAAATGTACAGTATTCGTGGTCAAATAATTTTCAATAAATTATACCAGTAGCACTATACAGTACCAGCTCCCAAGTGTTCCAATTTTTAACTTACAGAGACTGACTGATCTTCAAATGAAAACTGGAAAGTTTATTCAGAAAAAAATAAGAAAACTCGAGTTAAAAAAAGGATATTATGTAATTAACAATCCTGTTCCATGAAATAAAAATATGACAACCCTATTACATTACTAAATTGGATTAGGAGGTTTTTGATCCACATGAAAACAATGAGTTTATTGTCAACTGCAGTTACAGTAGCACGTCACAGACTCTGACACCATAATTGTTCTGTAGTTTATTACACTCCAATACGCTTCCATGAATAATAAAATGTTAGCGTTAATTGTATTTATATTAGTATGGATGACATAATCTCATTTTGTTTTATATTTATTGGAGTTGTTTATAGACTGATGATTTTAATTAAATTTCATTTTTATTGTAGTTTGAAACAAATTAATACTCTGTCTAAATGGTCATGTTGATGTAAATTGATTTTCAGATTTGTATGAGAAAGTTCTGATTTTTCTTCATTGGGGAGCCAGGAGATATATTTACGAAAGGTTTTACGACCTAAAGAAATTGGTCAAAAGAGACAAATATATGAAGAACATTGGGTGAAAAAACGATTTTGAGGTGAAGACGAAAAAATTTCAATTGTTTTGCTAGTACAGGGCAATAGCTGCATGGTGGCAGGACACTCGCTCCTTAAGACGATAACTGAAAACCTGTGAAAAAGATTTTTCCGATCGGATGAAAAGACATAAGTAAATATTGTGATGTTATTAAACTTTACTTGCAAGTTTGAAGTTGAATTTCCTCTTATAAAATGCATAATTAGCTGTCTTTTTGAGAGTAGGTTCGGGCCGCGACCGCTATGTGGCTCCCAAACTATAGGCATCAAAACAGCCAAGAATAGGCACGGCGCGTGGCCTGCGCAGTAAAGTTTCGTTTTGTCTTCTTTACGTAGTATTATAGTTATCTTTGATTACGATCAACCAATCACAGTGTTTCTAATGTTACGTTACGGACCTTACAAACATAGTGTGAACGAGGTCTAAAGCGATATTTCGTTCACAAGCTTATTCAAAAGATGTCAGTACAGCCTGATTGTATTTAATATAAGAATTTCCTTTTTGAAAGCAGACCAAAATATTTGAAGTGTTTGAAATAATTATATACTGCACTCTTTCAACAATAAATTCATTTTTTTTTTCATGTTCCTGAATTAAAAATATAAAGTGAAGAGAGTTTTCCTTTTAAATGAGAACTTTCAAACTTTGTGCAGTGGAAAATCCACAAGGCTTTTAACTTTGAAAAAATTTAGCTTCACCACTAAGATTAAAAGGGTTCTGGATTTTCTACACAAGGTTGCACAAGATAATTATATCTCTATATAAAGACGGTATTCCTTTAATACGACTTCAGAATCTGAGAAGTTTTCTGTGACTATTTTCTGCTGAGGGAATCTTTTCTTCTTAAATGGGAAACTTTTAAAAGGATACAGTCTGTTGTTTGCTGTTGCTTTACATAGAAAATGATCGAATTAATTTTTAAAAGATTGAATAATAAAAATGTAATATCACAATAATGTTAAA
>JAQIWE010003098.1:0-12203 GCA_034698565.1 Campodea plusiochaeta | reverse complement strand
CTTGAGCCGAAATTTTCTTGTTCTTAATTTATTTTCCATTGTAAAGTAGTCAGTTAAAAACATTTCATTTATAATATAGTCCTTTGCATAGCTTCTAATAATTTAATAGTAATAATATTAGTAATTTTTTAATGTAAAAATAAATTAGAAAAATTGGGAAAATTATAGTGCCCACTCTATAGACGGGTGTCTGGGCCTGTGCCCTCCCTAACGACAATGTCAAGTACAGCACTGATTCAAACAAAGCTTGATATAGCACTGCAGAATGAACATAGGAAGAAAGGGAAAGAGATCAAAGTCAAATGCAGTGTACAGTAACTGACTGAAGCACAAAAATATACATTTTGACATGTGATAATATATCTTTCAGGACATTCCTCATACAAAACCATCAAATACTAAATTATAAAAATCACCCCTAGAAAAACGCAATGTTATCCTAATTTTCATGGTAACTTATAAGCTAATATTGTTTTATTTATTTCAGACGTGTAAACTATGGTAAAAGTATATGCTCTTGCTGTGTTATACAAAGGTGCTCAAAGTGCCAATCTGTTAAACTTTACGTGTGATTTAAATTCTTTTGGCTTCTTCCAACGAAGTAGTGCTCAAGAGTTTATGGTATTTACTAGTAAGATTATTGTGGAAAGAACACATACTACAGGAAGACAATCTGTTAATGAAAAAGGTAACTTTTACTTAAGAGTTGTTTATAAATATGGTGAAGATGTAAAACTATGACATCTATTTGATAGTCAATACTCATTTAGTCAGTTGGTTATCGAAAGCTTGTATAAATGGTTTCTATTACGGTATTACATCTTTGTACGATGCATTCAGACTTATAACAACTACTGGGGTTTTTTCAGCAAAACGTTCCTTGACTGGAAATGACCTGAAAATTATTACTAATCAACATTGAAGTCGTAAATGTCACTGAAAAATAAGGGAAACTGACCAAACGTTGCCACGTTGATACATCAAGAGTGACCATAAAGTATAATGTATTTTGTAACTACTCAGCAAAAAATCTTACAACAGTGCTTCTAAATGAATGAGCTTCTTGTGTGATCAAATTTCACTTGGTTCCTTAAGCCCACTAATGATCCGCATCCCCAAACCGCCTGCTAGCTGTTATAAGACCAAATGCACTGTAAATAATACTGCTTTTTCAGTTCAAATGGTATGTAGATTGAACTATAATTAGGGCCTTAAATAGATAAAGAAACATCACATAGCAGGCAGTAATTCAGATTTTTTCCTTGGTATGTTTCAGAACCATGCTTTCCATTTCCTTTATTGAGTTTGTTGTGTAAGGAGGCAACTGCAAAGACTCTATTCCAGGGGTGGCCAACATTAGATTCATAAAAATATTATTACAATATTTTAATTTTGTGAAATAAAATGAAATATTACTTTATGACAAATATTTTTAAATATAATATGAGATTGTTTCTTTTTGTTTCAGAATTTCTGTGTCATGTGTATGTGCGCTCTGACAACCTAGCAGGTGTGGCAATAACTGATCACGAATATCCTCACAGGGTAGCACATTCCATGCTAACTAAGGTAAAATTTAAATTATACACTATAATATACTATAGTTTACTTATATAGTACTTAAAGATTCAAATAAACTCCAGCTTTTCATATTAATCCACTATTCAACTCAATATCTTTCAGGAAAAAAAAAGTGTATAAAGGAGTAATAGACTAGTGGAAATAATGAATGAAATCGTTTTATTTTTATAGGTAATGTTGAAAACTGACAATTTTAGTGTAGTTAATGTAGATTATCAAATGTAATCTATATTTTTTTGTGTGATTATAATGTCATATGGCTTCAATACTTACAGTTAGAATACTTGTATAATTTAATACAAGTACATGACAAGTTTGCCAAATTATACTCTATTGATACTTTCAAACTAGAAATAAAAAACAGACAAATTTTGTAACTTTTTAAATTATGGTATTGTAGGCCTCCTATTCTGGAGTTTTACGTCAGCTGCAATGTTGACTAATTAAATTAACATAAGCTTACCTTATTTCACTTATTAAGATATGTCATATTTATCTTATACCATTATACAGTTATAAACATTTGAGAGAGATGGAAGAAACATTATACATTTTTGTTTGTAGATCTTGGATGATTTTACAATCAAAGTTCCTCCAGAGCAGTGGCCAGGTGGAAGTGAAAGTACTATTACATACCAAGGATTAGAAGTATCACTTGCAAAATATCAAGATCCAAAGGAAGCTGATGCCCTTTACAAGATAAATGATGAATTAGAAGAAACAAAGATTATTTTGGTAAGGATTAAGGCAGTTACAGAAAGTCGCAACAATTTTCTTAGATATGGTATAGGGCTATACTTTCAATACTTGGAGTAATTTAAAATAGTATATCTTTATCTGATGTAGAATATGGAATACCATGATGAAAGACATAGAACATTTTCATATACAGAAAACATTAGGGCTCTCTTCAGGATGAGAGAATAAGCCTGTACCAGTAGAGGTTATGTTTGCTTCTTCTATGCACACAGCAAGCAGGCATACACCCTCTAGCCCTTATATATGACATCATAGTATCAGAGACTTATTGCAGTATTAATAATCAAACTGTAATACAAATCATATGTGTCCCACACTCTCATTCAATGAAAATATCCCATGTTGTCGATCCTAATTTAGGAGATAAAGAAGGTTTTCAAAAATTGATATTTTTCATTCTCACTGTTTTCCAATTACTTATATTCTGTAGTTTTAGTAATTTTTCCTGAAATTTCAGTAAGTTATGTTAGTAAGGTATGATTCCTTATAACTTATTGTATAGCTCATACTTCTTTGCATAGTGACTCCAGTAGTGTAAGTGCATAACAGTTATGTACTTCCAGGGATAAAGGTGAATGGATTGTACAGTATTGTTTGTTGGGAAGCCAGAGTGAATGTTTGAGCAAATTGATTGTAAAGTAACTATTTATAAATATTGATCTATGTACAGCAGTAACATAATTGATAATTGTAGATTTTCTTCCTTTGATGCTTGTATAGGGGTAAAATCACAGATTTGTAATAATTATTTTTGTTGTTGAAGGAAATGATCTAATCTGACACAAATATAGAATTTTTCCGCCAAAAGAATAGAAGAAAAGTACAATTTTAATTTGATCAGAATGATGTCGAAACTACTACTTTGACCGATCTTGCATTGTCAGGCCAAGGCCTGATGCCACCACTGTTAAATATGTCTTAGTAAATTAACTATGCTTAAAATATAGCACAGTATTCTTTTTATTAAAAAATAGAAACTATCTTCTCCCCTTAGGCTTCCTTAAGCATTATTCTGACAACATTGGTCCTGTTATTTCACAGAGAGATTATGGTGCCTGAGCCGTTTTAGATATCTTGGTTGATAATGAAATTTAGAGAGAGGCTTGTATAAAGATTAGGGTGTGAATATTGAAAACATTCGGGAAGCTCAGGGACTTTTTGTGCATAACAGTGACTTTGATGATGAAAACGACAGCTGAATCACCACAGTACATTCATAAATGGGCATTATTCAACTATATTTAGGGTTAATATCATTTATTTTATATAAATAAAATATTTTTATGCAAATTTTTTTTCTTTTGTGTCATATCAATATTCCTGACTGAACAGGGAAAAATAATGTATAAACATAATTTTAACTTTAAAGTCATTTTTCCACAAACCGCATTATTTTATTTTGTTAGTTTAAAATTTAATAATTTCATCAGTTTTCAACTTAAAACCTTGATTCTTTACTTCAAATGTGCAGAAAATTATGAAGAATATGAATCTGCAAAAAGCCATATCAACAACATGGGCCCTTTTCATAGAGAGGAACACATATGGAGTCTCCACAGTTAAATGTTAATCAATCTTTGATACTGCTTAAAGTCATGTGCGTAACATAAATATTACTAATGCACAATATTCATACCATGTAAGCCCTACTACATTGTGTTAGCTTTATTTTAATACAGGGTGTTTCAAAAAGAATCATCTGATTTCAATTGCTATGTGTATGAAAAATAATAATCACAGACACTTAAAAAAATTATTTTAAAGGGTTAATACTCAATTTTTTTACATACCAATCAAAGATGCTCCCCTTGGGATGCACGGCATATATCTATACGGTATTCAAATTTGTTCAGGACTCTTATAAGCATATCTCCATCGACTATTGAGCATATATGATCAGTCTGTAAAAAACTTAAGTATTAACTGTACCTTTAAAATAAAATTTATTTGAAGTGTCTGTGATTATTATTTTTCGTACACCTGACAATTGAAATCGGATGATTCTTTTTGAAACACCCTGTATTGTACTGTATCTTTATGTACAAATGATCAATAAAGGATTTATTATTATTAATATTATTATTAGAAGTTGGTAAACAAAATTATGTTTCAAAATTGATTAATCAACACTTCTTTTTCTGACTGAATCTATCTGAGTTAACTTCATTGGGCATACAATATGCACTCAAAAATTGTTGCATCTGTCCGAACCTAGGCCTAGTCATTTAGTTGGTTAAACTGTTAGTTGAGGGAGTTATTTTAAAGTATATTTTAAGTGATTATGGATAATATAGAATAGTTCTAACTTGATACTTTCTTAATTTTAGCATAGGACCATTGAGAGTGTACTTGAAAGAGGAGAGAAGCTTGATGATCTAGTCGCCAAATCAGAAGGTCTGAGTTCTCAATCCAAGATATTTTATAAAACTGCAAAGAAAACAAATTCTTGTTGTAATTTGGGATAAAATAGGTATGTTTAAAACTACACCATTCCATACTCTTCTTGTGTTGAATGGAAGTGGTAAAAGAACTCTTCTCTGTAAGACTGTGTTTTTGTTATACCAATGGTATGTAAATATGGTCTTTGAAATGTGTATTTTTGTGAACATTATATCATTTGTAATATTATTTAAGAGTGTATAGCAAATACAGTGGCATTGTATGAAATATTCCCAATGGTACTCTAATTTGAAACAACGCTACTGAGCATTGTATTCATTTTTTTCTTTAATTCTTTTTTACTTGTTTTTTTTTTTTTGCATTTTGAAACCTTTTTGAGTAGCAAGGTAGTCGAGTTAGCTTATATTATATACTTCGTAGTTTATATTATAAAATATTTTTTTTTTTTTGAGACTTGTATAAAAATGCAACAGCAATCTAACATTTAGGCCTACTCTAGAAAACTATTAGTTTTTAAGGCCAGAGGGAATATTTCATCTCTTTAATGAACATTATATACTGTAAACTTATCAAAACCTTTTAAAACATCTATTCTAAGATTATTTTGATGATGTTATTTTTTATACTTTGTTTATTTCTAAAATTACGAAATGTGCTATCCAATAAAATGAAATTACACCTTTAGAGTTTTAATTTTGATATAAGAAATTTTTGTAGTAAGATTTCTCTTTTTCAAACAGTACCTTTATTTTTGTGAAATCATTTATTTTTTATTACTAGTTACAATTTTGATAACGGATTTATTAAATATTCATACTCCGCATAATTTAAGGATGTAAAAGGTCTATAGCTAATGGAGCTTTAAAATCAGGTCATGAACTCATTGGCTAAACATCTAACAGATAAATATGTTAGAAATTTGACACTGTGTTTGTTATAATTAATTATATTTGTAAAAAAAAATATGCATAATAGTTTATTTTCGTAAGTAATGTTTCATTTACACCGGCAATGTTTATTTAAAAGTATTTAACCTATCTTCCTCTAAATTTATAAAAATTAATATAGTAATAAAAGTATGGAGTTTTTTTATTATTTCAATTTTGATTTGTGCTTTTGTACAGTCATTGTTGTTGGTCTTTTGTTGTTTGACAAGTTCTTGGTCATCCCCACAGGGTAAGAAATTTCAATTAGTTTTGAATAAAAAATTATTGTGATATTTATGAAACATACAAAGGTACATGACTTACTGCAAAAAATAGCTTCTTTGAATAATGATTTCATAAATATCATCCGTTTAATAAACTTACTTATTTGAGTTAAAACTTATTAACTAATAAATTACGTTATGAAACTACTTCGTTTTCTTTCTTTGTACTATGGAAGCAGAATAAGGGAAACTGCACTCTGAATCATGTGATCTGTAAATCAGTGGATCAAAAAGAACAATGGCAGAAATGTATTTTAAATTTTAATTATAATGCAACAGATTCAAGAATCTTCTGTTCATTGATGCTGTGTACCATACCTAATGAGCTAAAGTTGCGCTGCTGTGTAAAAATCAAGTTTAATGTATACGAGGTTTTTTCAATATAAATATTTCAGAGGATTCAAATAGATTAACTTGAAAGTTATTGAACTAAACTTACTCATAACAGATTGCACAACTTTTACGAAGTAATATGCCTACTCTTAAGTATGCTTTTTGATTATTGACCAAAATTCATTTACAGCATCAGATTATTATACTACATGATGTTACATTTAGATATTTTGAAAAACCGCTGATGATATTTGTAACAATAAATTTGTTCCTGTTTGTAAATCGAAGAGAAAACTAAATAAGTAAAGATCTTTCTCATTTATTTACTTACTCATTTTGATTTAATTTATATCGCATACAATCATTCTTATTTTAGAAATTTTTCTGGTTTAATTCAATAAGGTACCTTGAAAAACAAACAAAACACAGTTTTTAACAGAGATTCTGATTAAGAAATAAGAAGTTCTGAAATTAGTCTTAGTTTCTGGAGTGAAGCAAAGCTAATTATTTAGTAACAAAGTAGGTATTACATTTGATGTGTAGATAACATGTAAAGGCATTTCTATATTAAATGCTGGTAAATGGAGAGCGAGTAATTATTTTTATCTGCAGTGGGAAATGATTTAAAGATGAACAAAATATATTCAGATTTGCTACTTCTGTTAAGACTGACAGTTTTCTTCATAAAAGATCCAGAACTGTTGAGAGACAGTAGTTCTAGAAATCTTTAGGTAGACTTTATGATTTGAATCTATTGCACTTTGTTAAACATGATATATTATAATATAACGTTGGAAATAATATACAAGAGTATTGAAGAACATACATTAAATAAATACAATAATTATAATATGAAAATCTTTGGTTTCAAGGATTACTGCTGTTAAGATGTAAGCCTCTGAGTATATTGTTACTGAAATTAAATTACTTGGATGAGCATTTGACAAATAATTATGAGGAAATGAAATGTTAAAACAAAAAGACAATGGAAAATGTGAGCAAAAAATGAAGTCTGTTAAGATAATTTATTTTCGAGTATGCCAAATTTATCTTCAAATCTATTTAAAATTCCATTGTCATTTTAATAAAATGTCTCAAATAAGTCAGACCTGAAAATGATCTATATTTAGTATAAATAAAATTACATTTATCATAATAATAAACAATATTATTGTAGAGTTAATGGAAACAGAAAATTTAATATTTCATTTCTACCATTCTTCTCATTATTGTTCCATAGTCAGTGAGAACAGCATTGGAAATTAACACAGTACTTAGGTCTATACTTGGAGGTGTTATGTTTAAGCAGCATATTATGGAGAAATAACATAAAAGTGTGCTAGTATAACAGTACTTTCAGTTCTTCTCATCAGTGGTTAGAAAATTATGCAGTTAATGTTTGAGTTGAAAATTGATATACCAGTATACATATACAATACTAGTATAGGAAAATAAACTGTGTTCTTAGTATTACTAAAATTGAGAAACAAGGCTCCCCTTTTATTTCTAGCAGTAAAACTTATCATGTGAAGAGGAAGTGCCTTCATCAAGGTCATAAAAATGGATAAATTTAGATTTTTTTAAATTACTGTATGAATTTCAAGAATAACTTTGTACTATTTTTAAAAGCTAAAGTTTGAAGTTATTCTATTTTTACTATTAAAGTGAGACATGAAGATCAAGAATTTTCAAATAACTTGAAAAATTGATGTGTCCATCTTGTGGCTTTTATATGTATGTGTGTTCATATTATAATGGTATGTGTGAAAACTTTTAATTGCAATTTTAAATATCCTAAAAAGAATCCTGTTTCAGTATTCTTAAAAATTAAAAAACTGTGACAAATGTCATCTCAAAAACAGCCGGCATGTTCTTGTTAACACGAATATAAAGAAATACTTGAAATTAGTATTTATATTGGCATTGGATCATCAGATTATATGGATAGGCTGTGATACAGCTGTTATTTTTTTCCTTCAATATATTTCTTAAGTTTTGATGTAAAATTTAGTTATGAATCAGCTTGAAACAGTTTCTTTTGCATATATTTATTTTGTATAACAGATATTTTGACCAAAGATATATTTTATGTATGTTTCACTGAAAAACAGATTTTTTTATTTTTATTAATACTCACTCTTTCTATATAAAAGCTGATTAGTGGAAACTAGAAGAAATATTGGGCTTTTGGGATGTTTTATAGCAACTTTGTACAGGTTACTAGTTCCTTATTGATCAATCTAGTGTTTGTAACATTTACCAAGTTGTTCATTTTTAATGTAAACAGTTGTTTTTTATGCATATCTTGTTACTATAATATCATATATGAAAACAGTAGAAAAGTAAGGTCAGTATTTGAAATAGTATTAATAGATTGGTAACTAATTTAATACATTGTTAATAATTTTATGAAAACCTGTAAGGAAATATTCAATATTGATCATAGGATAAACAGAAACTGATTCAATTCTGAGTAAAATTGTTTTTGTTAGAATGCGAATATTGTAAGTAAAACGATTAAAAAAATCTAATGTAGTTACAGTTTTAAGAGATGACATGTGAAACATAATTTATATGTACAGTGTAATGTGACATTGTGATTACATTCAAATTAGGGAATCATCAGATCAGAACAAAGTTATTGAAAGATTGAGTTAGATAATAAAATTCCATCATGTGATTAATGTTTTACACATTATTTGAAAGTTAAGATTAAAACTAAATCAAGATATTTTAACAAGAATATTGTATATTTGTTTAGAGTTTTATGCACTTAAAAATAAAGCATACTGGTTTTCTAATAAGAAAGCATAATATTATAGCTCTTTACCAGATAATATATTAACTTGCCAACCATTGAATGATTTATGCAATTATGAAATATTCAGTTGTTACTTGTCAATACACTAAAATCATATTCTAGTAATTCTACTAAAAGAAAAAAAAATGTTAATTTCTTTTCATAAATTTTTGTTAATCCACACAAGGTACTTTTCTGAAAACAAATAACATAGGTATATGACTACTCAGTACTTTGTTTGCTTGTAATGATATTGGAGAAATGTTGTGCCAATTGAGGTGTAATTGAATGTTTTTATAAACATGTGATGTTGGAAATCCTATTGAATATTTGTTTTCTTCATTTCTACCTTTTTGTGAATTGAATGTTGCTTTCTTATAATATGAATGCTATTTGAGTGTGTATAATAGTTATTGTTGGAGTAAAGTGGTATTTATTCATGATATATGTTTTATTTTACATTCTCCCTGTTATGGTGTGAAATTTATTGATTGCTAAGCATCAGCAGCATACTGAAAGTAATGTTGTTTTTGCTTACGACTTAATTTCCAACATGTTAGTTTGAAAAAAAAATTATAGGGCCTAGTTTGAAAGATGCGAGATGGTTTTAAATTTACCATATGCAGTTTTAGATTTTTAAGATATTTCAATTCATTTTCTTTGAGGACTCTACAATAAATTTAATATGGGCTATTTAAAGTATCACTTTTATTACCTAACTGAACTATTCCATTGTATGAAGCATATGCCTACTCATAGATTTTCAATTTTTAAGTCATCCTAACAAAATTTCTAGTGACTTCTACTAGCTTCTCATATTTCTTACTAATCTTACAAGATACTGAGATTTGAATTTAATAATTTAAGGCAAATTAATATTATCCAGGGTGTGCCAAAATAACGGAGCAGGATTTTAGATAGCTCTTTCGATCGTTTGATTGCTTATGTTGTTAACTACAACATACGTCGGGCCCCATTTTTAAATTTTACGTTTTATTTATCCCATGATGCTAAACAAACGAAAGTCAATTTTAACCTTTCAAGCTCATTTCATACAGTGGGAGAAGGAAAATATGATTTGGAGGACTATTTGATATACCATTTCATACAGAATCGAAAGAATCTGGTTTGTATGGTCATTTTATTTATTTATTTCAATATACAGCTTTACAGCCAAATAATTGTACAGAAAAATGGTTTATAAATAAACATGCAATAATTTTTCATTTTAAAAAGTCAATAACAATGTAACAAAGTTTTAACAAAATATCAACATATAATAAAGATCATACTCAAACATAACAAAATTAGAAATTTATGAAACATGCACAAACAAACAAGAGTTTAAATTTGAAGAAGTCATTCATTAATTTTGTTCCATGCATAAGACAGCTACATTTTCTCTGATTGATTTATGGAAAATATCAAAGTTCATGTTTTCATTTAATACATTCCTAAGCTCCATCATCCTAAATGTGAAAAAACGAGAACAGTAGGAATTAAGTTTTGTACAGGAAATAGAGTCTTATTTCTAGATCGCAAGGAATGGATTTTGGCATTGGAACTGGACCATGTTTTTGCAGGAATCTGATGTGTTTTTTTAACCCAGAAGATTGTTTTATAACGTTAAACGTTAAAAAATTGTGTTTTTTTATTTTGTTTTTTAACAAACGTCAAAATCATAAGTGATTTGTAAATACTAGGAGAAAAGTACTTCCAATATTCTGTTACATTCATTTTATTGTTTATGTTCGTAATAAAGTAACAGAATTAAAAAAAACTACTGTAGCTTGTTAATATTTTAGCTGCTGTATCTTAAAATTTGTGATTGAAAATAATATTTTTCTTCATGGAAGAATTATATTCATTGGGTCGATGGAATTCCCTAGGAACGGAAAATTGTTGAGACTTTTTTTTCCGAAGATTATTTATTTCGATGGAATTCTCTTCGTCGGAATTCCGTTTCGACGACTGTTCTCATCATGAAATTCGACACTTTCTTACCTTCGACGACTTTCAGTTTCCGAGAAATTACTTTCGGTGGTATTCTTTTCGACGAACTTCCATTTAAGCGATTTTCAAGTGGATCTTTTCATTTGCATTTCAACTGTTTTTCATTTCGACGAAAGTACACCCCACCTTCATTCTCCCATACGCACTGTTCTGAATACAATATTACTTTCGAACTTCTTTGATGTCTTTCTTTTTCATTGACATTTCTTCCCAACAACTTCTACTCCCAGTGCGACAACAGCAACTAAACATAATATACATAAAGATAAAACAATCCTTGAAAACTTACAAGAGTAAAAACTTCATTTTCATCAACAGTTTTAATCATATTTTACCCGAAACGATTCTTTACTTCATCCATATCAATTTTCTTCTGACAATGAAGATTGTACAAGTCTCCGCTAAGGATTCTAGCTATATATTTATTGAGAAGAGGAACAATGTTATAGTACATAGTAAATATTCCTAATCGACTTTCAGTTGCATCTTTAATACGATGCATTCGAAGTAAAGTTCTACCAGAGTTGTCAGCAGTGTAGTTATTACTTAATAATAAACTTTTCGTACTGAAATCATTTCCATTTTCTCTAAGAATACAAGAAACTGGTCTCGTTGATTCTGAACTTAGAACGGTGTTAATGCACTTCGTAACTGAATTAATTTCATTGTGATAAGCAGCGTGAAGAGTCTTTTTACTTATTTGATTCACTAAAATGTATCCAAATATCATCTAATTCATTAGCGAAAATTTGAGATTTCATATTAATTAAATCATTCAAGGAATCAGCAATTATTTCTTTGTCAATTACAATGGTATTTTCTGTTAATTTTGCTCCTAGTATTATACCAATAAATAAACACCACAGTGCAGATATGCATAAAGCAACGGACGATTTAAATTTGAAAATAATATGAGTGTGTCCGAAAATATTTTGAATAACAAAATTAAAAAATATATGCTGTATACTATCATTTTGTGATGTTTTATAAATTAAAATACCGATCAAAATTGATGATAATAATATAAACAATAAAATATCCGAATCGAATGATTTACTGAAGTGTTTCCAGATATTATAAAACTTTCCTGGTACCTTCGTATAAAAT
>JAQIWE010003097.1:0-12203 GCA_034698565.1 Campodea plusiochaeta | reverse complement strand
AATTTTACCGTTTCAACCTTTTTAGTTCTTTTGAGCTAGCCGCATTTGAACTGATTGGTTGTGGTAACTTTATCACACAATATTGCAAATAAGAGATACTTTTATCAAAAGGCTACTATTTTACGAGGAAGGAAATAGTCCCCATTTTGAACAAATTTTGTAACTTTCTTTAATGCAGGAATAATTAAGCTGATAAGCTCCATGGTCTACCCATAAGATTCCATTCATACAAATTATACAAATATAGGAATTGAAATTTTTGCACAAGGAAAATAAGGCGTATATACACTGTATATAAAAAGTGAAGTAACCTTATAATAACATATAACTCGATACACGTTAAACTGCGTATTTAAACTTGTCTATAATAAATATAATGACAGTATGTTACTAATAGGATGATCCATCTCTATAACATATGTATACTTTTCATGTGTTTGTAAATTACGTCAAAAAAAAAAAAAAAAAAATGAATCCCATTGGCAAAAATTGTATCAACCTAGCTACCTAGGACATTCACTTGACGTGTAAACTTCGTGTAGAAATAGAATGGCAAGAGAACAATTTACAAGAAAGTGAAATATCCTTATATTTTATGTAGATGCATGTATACGTATATTAAATAATAATTAAAGATCCACATTGATTTTTGTTTCTAATAATTTATATTATTAATAAATCGCATTTGCATACTGTGCTTTTTTCGTATTATCGGTATAGAACTATTATTATTATATCGTATTGTCGCTATTATTATTATTATTATTATTATTAAAAGAAATTACTTATTTATGTATATTGTACCATTTTTCTTACACAAATAAATATTTTTGGTATTATTATATAATTTTGCTCTCTTTATTTTAACCACATAATAACAATTTATGCTTATGTAACACACGAATTTGAAAGAAAATATTTAGCTGCATATTACTGTTAGTACACTTCGGAAGTGGTTAAAACTTCACAAGTCGAATAATATGGGATTGGGAGGGGGGGGGGTGCCGACGATTATATATTTATATTTCAATACTTTTTCAATTTTAATAAATAACTTAATTCAAGTATATGCGAAACCGTATCGAAGTAAATACTTTCACTTTGTGGAGAAGAAATGTTGTAAAATAACGTAACTTGCAAATTACCGTCTTTCATGAGATACATTGGAAGCAATCTGTGCATGCAAGTGAATTGAATGAACGGATGGGCGACTAACTATTTCAGTAGATCTGTGAGAACATTTAAAATACATTTCCACCTCATTCAAGTAAAGTACTCTATATATCTCACTTTAGATCTCTTTCATCACATGTTTCATCTACAGTGTTCTTCCTGATATTTATGTGAATAATGGAACATTGTGAAACAAGTTGTGAGTTAATAAGTAGACACACGTGCTCCTGACCAAGTTTATGCGTGCTTCATTATTTAGACGTATTTAAAGAATGTACTTTGTGTGAAAAAGATGTTACATAATTGTTAAAAAGAGCTTTAATATTCTTTCTGTGAAACAAAAAAAAACGTTTATTTCTTTAGTTTTAAGTATCGTACAATATATTATTTGTTATAATAGCAAATCAAGCCTGGTAACAGCGGTCACTCACTTAATGTTTAATTAATAATTTTGAAATGTGTCGAAATTTCACAATCAATATATTTGGCTTCGTATTATAGTGGAATATCCAGTATTTACTATCGAAATTTTCGAAAGAATTCTTCTTCAATAACACAGTACATGCTGTTTTATATTTTTATTACGTACTTTTTTTTAATAAGAATTGGACAATTCTTATAAAATATATATTCTTTATAGCTTGTTTTCTGAACCATAATAGACTTACATGACGATGACCGTCACCCCCCCCCCCCCCCATCTTATCTCCGTAACCTTTCGTCCGATTTTGATAAAATATTACATTGTACAATTATATTCTCAAAGGTATTCGGAATTTTGTTCAAATCGATCCAGTTTTCCGATTTCATATTTCCATTTTCAAACAATGTAATTTGCATGCTACATTTCGCCGGAATCATTTAACGAAATTTTCAGGATATTCATAATGTACTAGTAAATAATGCATTACGAGGAAATTTCAAATCATTATTTTCAAATTTATTTCCTATTTCTGAACTGTTGCATGTTAAAGGTAAAAGTACCATACAAGATAAGAAAATGAACGTCGAAACTCAGGCTTTCATTTTTACGGGGGAAGTAATGTGCTTCTTGCTATACGTAATCTTTGTAAAAGTCGAGTTTGAAATTTTAACTTGTACTTTTAAAATAGTAACAACTAATATGAAGTAGTAGCAACTACATGTATTAGGGTTCGTGATGTCCATCGGAAAACGATGTACAAATTTTTCCTAAAACGGGCACTTGGAAGTATTGTGTCTCTTGTTGTGTTATACCACCATAACAACGAAAAATATATGCCAATCATGTAGAAAGTATTGTAATAGGACTATGATTCTTGTAACATAAATGTTACTGATGCTATTCTAGCGGAGTCGGACATTACCGCACAGGTAGATCGTTTTTCGGGTCGTTACCGCACAAACACGGAGGACTTTACCGCACTCCCTGTACCGCACACTTTTAAAAATTCCGCACAAACTCAGAGGACATTAACGCATACCTTTTTCCGCACACTTCTCCATTACAAGTGTATTATCGTATGCGTACGGTATACTGTATACTACAGTATTGTACATTCTTCATTTTACAATAAACTGTGTATTTGACAATGCTTTTACATTT
This sequence comes from Campodea plusiochaeta, assembly GCA_034698565.1. Lineage (NCBI taxonomy): Eukaryota > Metazoa > Arthropoda > Diplura > Rhabdura > Campodeidae > Campodea > Campodea plusiochaeta. The sequence continues at coordinate 9,445 of JAQIWE010003097.1, read as the reverse complement.
TATAATATTATTACACTTACAGTGTCGAATCTAAAGGCTGTCTGTGAATATCATAATTATAATGTCTTTAACCTTTATAAAATCGAATCGTGGAAATGATTTATTAATTCTCAATAAAAATAAGTATCGGCATTTCCGTGTTTTAAAAAGTGGCGAAGTGTGTAAAAGGTGCAATATGAAGAAATATACTGCAACTGTTGTAATTGTATTTTTCACATTTTAATACCAAATTTTATTGCAGGAAATTGTTTACTGGGAATGCCAATCAACGAATAGACATTATAATAAAAAAATACACAGGAATTTATTTCCAGCTCAATTTTTAACTTTATGTGCGCAATTGTCCGCCACTAATTTTCCATGTGCGAATTAGTTCTGGTGCGGATATGTCCCCACCAAAATGGCTGTGCGGAAAGGGGCTGTGCGGTAATGGGTTACAGCCAAGTGAACACCTGACTAGATAGTTAGTATAGTGTCCAAATATAACTTTTGTTGAAGTCTGGTGAGGGTTGTATCGTCACAGTCGATATTTTATTAGCATAGAAAACATAATGCAGAAAAATTGACTAAATTTCAAAGAAGTAAAATAGAACATTTTTCTTCGCTGTTAGGTTTAGAAAAATCAGTAGAATAACATATAGAAAATTCAAAATTTTCTACTTCCGGGAACACCCTCGAAATACAGGATGGTGGATTCAAAAGTGTTTTCACCATAATAGTCGATGTCGAAAACTATGTCTTTCTATATCTTATCGCAAAAAAGTATGAGGTTATACGGATATCAATGGAAAATCATACCCATTTTAGAGACAATAGAAACTTTTTTATGGTAATTCTAAGATCGAAGATAATTTTCAAATTCTTATATGTCATGATTTGCTACTGATAAATGATGCGTTATCGTACTTAAAAACAACTTATTTCTTTGTTCATTATATAAAAGATTTGCAAAGGCAGGATATTGGTAATCAAGTATACATAACAAAAAACGTATGTGAAACACATGTAGTGTATTAAATAAAACTTATAGCACCCAGAAACGATCATGACACACACTCATCATTATAATTAATTCATTATTTTCACTATACTGATATAATATGCTATAATATTTACAAGCTTAGACAAGCACGTCATTAGCAAACATTGCAAATCGGTTCAGCATTGTAGGTCACGACCTTGAGGGGAATTCCGGAAACAATTTCAAATCCCCGTACACAATTCCGTACATGGGGACCCTCTTTTGAATATTTTACTTCATAACATTTCCTGAATTGCGCCGAAATATTTTAAATGCTACGTTAAGAAAGTGATCGAAAATAATATATAGTAAAAATATATTATAACAATGATATTTTCATTTGAAAGTAGCATAACTTTCAAAAACAAAGGAAAATATAAAATAATATAATTATTGAAAGACGCTGTGTGTTGGTCTATATATTGTAATCATGTAAGTTAATGTAAAAGTTCTGGTTGAGAAATAGATCGGTGTATATTGGTATATTATATAAAAAAGTTAATTGTGAAATTACGCTCGTATTGACTGTGGAACTGAAAATAATACACGTCTCTTCTGTTTGAGTGTTCGCAGCACCTTGCAATAATGATTCAAAATTTCAGTCCTCAATTTGCTTCTCACAACTATGTAGTTATCCAGTGGCTAAGGTAGATTTTGTAAATATTATAGTGAGATATTTTTGTTTGCTATGATTTTGTATGGTATTAAAAATACACCTTACAGTACTCCAAGAGAATTCTTTTTGATAAATACAAGAATCAAAGATGAATTATACTAATAGTACTTGAAATGAGTTATGAGAAACAACTAATAACTATAATAATAAAGCCTAAACTTATTAAATTAGTACTTTTCTAAACTTATTAAATTAGTACTTTACTATATTAATTCTCTAGATAGGCCTAGATAAACTTCATCTAAAATGTTATGATATGAATTTGTTAAATTTTGCAATGAAGACAGATCAGTGAAAATCATTGAACGCTTAAGATTTTGTTGTTGTTGTAGGCTGTATAAGAGATAAAACATACTACTCAAGGACGATGATATTAATAATGACGTCACGATTTAAAAATATACTAATGATAGAAGCATAGAACCTTCAGAAGTGCAGGGATGGAAAGAACTCTGAAAATTATAAAAGTCACTTTGTTGATGAACTAAACATATAGACATCAATATAAACATAATTATAGACTTCACCTGCGAAAGAAATCTTTGTTCTCTAATTTACTCAAAATGGTATAATTGGCATTAATCTAAAGTAAACTGAAATGGACATTTTTATCTTGATTTCCACAAAGAATTCATGGTATTGAAAATATACGTTTAAGAGTTTCTATAGAATTTTTATTGGTACATACAAGCTTTCAATTAAGTACTTAGAATCATGTTAATTAAAAGTTGTTACTTTATTGTTTTGAGTTTTTAGTATAGTTGCGTTACACATGATAGCAAGTTCCAGGATAATTTTGACGGTAACCAAGAAATTTCGAAGAAATTGTTACGATAGACCTACTGTACTTTCATTTTTACTTGGTTTAGAAATACTAACGGTAACATATGTAGTAAATCTGAAGAACATGGACGGTGTAAAATTCTATACTTTTTTTTATTCAACGTAATAATTTTTTATGACACTTAAAAATTAACAAATGGCAATAAGAATTTTAATACACATCTTCAAAGTCAGTTTCAGAAAACCTTTTTTTAGGCGAACGACTATATTATTATAAGTGATGATCCGGGTTCAGGGAGGTGACCCTCATAAATTTCGAAAGTTTATATATAAAAAAAATCAGTGTTATTCTGATAACGTTCTTGAGAACGAGAAAATGACATAATTATATTTTTCAGAAAAGTTTCCTAATAGTTCATGATCCTGTTTCAAAAACTGACATTTCATTTTATAAATTTACAACGAATAGCATAAATTCACTAATAAATACACAATTCATCACAGCAGACTGAGGGAATCATTTGTGATTTATTATGATAATGATGACAATAATCTTATTAAATTTTCTGCGTGCAATAATTACAATAATTATAATTATTATTACAATAATTATTAGTACAATAATTATAATTCAACGTGGAAACTTCCTGACTGCATATTTAGTAATAGTGTAAGAGTTGGAGTAATAAAGCAGCTGACATTGTATAAATGTTGAAATATTATGATGTTTTAAATCATATTGGCTGCTTTATTACTCCAACTTTGACACTAATAATAATAACTATGTTATGAAAGTATTACAGTGTTATAGATTATTGAGCTAATTATTCCATTGAAATCAAATTAATGTATTTATTTATTTATTATTATTATTATTAGTTTTCAAATTTATTGATAAGAAATAGTGAACCCTAATAAATGCCAGGAATTTATTTTTATGAGATGCCAAAAATCTCATTGACTCGTAATTAAATGAACTCAGTCGAACATAATAGCTACTGTTATATATTTATGTAATTTTAGGGAAGTACATTATAATCATATTTTTGTCATGTAGTAGGAAGTCGTTATTGCTTGAACCGTTCGATTATATCTGAAATTTGCACGAAACTCATTTTATAATACTAAAGGAGATCTTGTTTGAAAATACTTTTCAATACAGAACTATTGGTATTAATTTGTTTCTGAGAACGATTTAATTAACTTACACTACAGGATCTTACATTACAAGTATGGGTTCATCAGACTTTTCGAAAGAATTATCTATATTATTGGAAAAGAGCCAATTCATAATGTTCACCAATACGTCATTAAAATTATTTTTCATCATACAAACTAATAGTTTTGAATAAATAATATTTTTATGGATCTAATTAACATATGAAAATTGCTAAAGATTTGGTTCAGTAGTTTTCGAGAAATTAATTCTTGCATTTCGCTAAATCCCTATCTTATAACATGCTGGATGATAGATTTGTCCCCCAGCATGTTATAAAATAGGAATTTAGCTTTCTATAAAAATTAACTTCTCAAAAACTACTGAACCAAATCGTTAGAATTTTTCAGAAGTTATTTAGATTCATGATATAATTTACTCAAAATTACAAATTTCTGTGATCCAAAATAAGAAAGTGCGATGTCGATGTCGACTACCCTTTCTGCAAGTCGTGAACATTATCAATAGACCTGGAAACTGCATTATAAATTATAGTCATTAGGAGTTAATTTTCTACATGCGATTTTATATCATTCTATGTGTGAATAGTCGAACACACTTATAAATGCGTGTTATGTTTATTTATAAACCACAAAAAAGATAAGGGATCTTCCGATTTGTTAGTGAGACGTGTATACTTCTGAAAGGTCGGGAGGAGGACTGGTGTGTGCATGAGGTTTAGTGAGTCATCCAGAATGCAGTGTAGCTTGTGGTTATACAACAGATTAATAATTATCTAAACTGTTTACAACTCGCCACTTCATAGAGTAGATAAAGTAAGGGAATTTGCAAAGTAGGTCGTGGATATTAGTTTGGAGATGACAAAAATATTATAGCGTCTTGATATTGAACAGACGGGAATATGTTAACAACAGACTCAAAACTATATTGAGTATTAATGCCCTTACAGCGTAATATTTTATTGTAATCTGTGCACTGTTACAGAATTGAATAAGATTGAATGGAATATCATTATCTTCATAATCAGTATGATTGCATAGATGTAACAAATTATTTCACCTAGTGGTTATAACAATAATTTAATTCTGTATAAACTGCAACTTCCTTAAAAATAAATATTCAATTACCTTATGCAAATAATAATAATAATACAATTAGAATTAAAAATAAATTATAATTATTTACATGCAACTTCTACGGATAGCACCTCAAATTATTGTAGCCATAGTACATATAACAATCAGTATATTCTGAACAGTTAATTTTGGTAATCTTTATTGCTACTTTGGGCGAAGAGTCAGTGATATGATCTGCTAAATAGTAACTAATAATAAAATTCTGTGTAATTATATATTTTCTGCTAGGTTCCATAATGAATCAGCATCACAATTAAATCTCCAATAAACAATATAAATAATAAAGGTGAAAACGTAGCTACTAATCGTAAAATCTCTTTATTTAACTTTTATAATATTCTATATTAATTATTATATTTATAAAACATCCCAGAGACAGCAAAATTATGACAAAAGTGTAACTAAAGTGCAAAATGATACGTTACTTTGTTAGAGGTATATTACGTTTATATATTATATTTGATCATATAATCAACGCTTTTTGAAACACTCGTATATAGCAATATGATTGTATCAATCCGTTTTCTATACAGTTTTCTATATTTTAAATAGCTCCTGTCCTGCTATTATTTACGAATTAAAGATTTCAAATTTTAAAAGCATTTGATACTTTTATAAAATTTGTAATTTGCAGTTTTGTTCGTGAGACTTTCAATACACACGATTTCTGCTACAGTGAATATCACATTATAATAAATTCAGTTTATCTTTCAAATGAAAAACTATCTTTGCTCTTATATAATTACAGTATAGTGAATCCATATCTGACTAATTTTCGTAAAATGGTATTGTCTCACTATAGCGAAAGGTTACCGTACATGTTGTAAAATAGTGCCAGATAATTATTTCTCTTTTATTAAAATTTATACATGTTGTTGATTTCGATATCGCACTGAATCTTATTTTTCTTCATATTTCTCAAACTAAACCTTGTTTTATATTTATAAGCACTGATATTACAAATAGTTGCTGACGAGTGAAATAACGTCCCCCCCCCCCCTCTCCTCCTCCACTTCTCTTGTTTCTCCTGGTCACCAAACACGTGATCAGTTGGAGAAGAGGAGAGGGAAGGTGCTATGTAAAAAAATTAAGTGAATAAAAACACTAGAGAACGTTTTTGACGTTTCAGTAACGTTTGAGTTAACTGAATTCTGTTTTAAAGAACTTTTCTTTTTTTTTTTTATTTAAAAAATACTTAATTTTTTTAATTGGGTATTTTTACCCGTATTTTTAGTGTGCTAGGGGCTGTGAATAATCACATTCTAATATTCCTTTCGATTTTGCATAAAGCATAATACTTTCAGAGTTGTACAAGAAATCAGATTTAAAAAGTAATATTTACAGTTCTACACAATGACTATATTTTAGGCTAAGGTAATAAAAAAATTAGAAGAAAAGAATGCTTAAAAATATAACATTCAAAATATGTTGAAAATTATTTTGAAACTACGAAAATTGGTTTCAATTTTTAACTATTAATAATAGGCTTCTTCTCAACAAATATATCTTTTATTTCTCGACAATTGTTTCGGCCTCACAGGACCATCATCAGGATCTGAACAATAAAGAAAACATTAATATAAATACAGAAAACAATGGATCAAAATTAACTTACAAAATTATGAACATCAATCTCTCAATTTCTGCTGAACTACTGTTGTCTATCAGACAATCATATTCTTATGCCCAGCTCCATTTGTCTTTCCATATAATATTGGAAAGCCGAACAATTGTCGAGAAAACCTGTGAGGCCGAAACAATTGTCGGGAAATAAAATATATATTTGTTGAGAAGAAGCTTATTATCAATAATTAAGAAGATCCTCAACATAACCAAACAACTCTAAATATTTTAATTTATTTTAAATCACGCGAAATACTTTTCTTCTCTGCAAACTCCTTCGCATTGCATACTCCTTCACTGTGCAGAGTAACATTTGGTTTCATCATTGCGTACAGTACAGTTTTGCAAACTCAAATATTTTGTGAAACCATCTGGGGGAAATGCCAAGATCAGATATCAAAACAATGATACTTTTTCGTGTTGATTTTCTTTACTGTTAAATTGAAAGTGATTTTTTTTTTAAATATTTCTGAAAAGATGATGAAGAAGAAAATAATTTTCATTTTATTGTTTAGATTCAATTTAGGAATGTTTTATAAAGAGAAAGAAATTTATTTAATAAGTCCTTGAACATTTTCAGGTTTTTATTTTTGCCTTCTGGTTATAAACACTTTAAAACACTGAACAGTTTTCTTTCTCATTTGCATTAATAACACGAACATTTCAGATAGAAGAATTTCTCCTGTGTTATTTTTCCATTGTTTACTCCCCAAAACAATCCCACAATTCAACAGTGACGTAGACACTTTTACGACCTATTTATGAATGATCAAGAACCCTGACCCAAGTCAAAACAGGAAGACATTATTTCAAAAGTTAAAAAAAACAATAAACTTTCTTCTTCCTAGTTTCTCTTTCATAATACAACCCCGGAAATCCACCCCCAAAAATCCGGCGGAATATAAACAAAACGTCACGATCACGTAAAGTTTTTGATTGTCTACAGTAGGGTCCGAAATAAGTTGTTTTTAATGGGCACAAAACTTGGTAAAGGTTCAGGTTCAATCGGTCAAGGTATCATTCGAGCGATTTAGCCCGCTACTGGAAAGTGTTGTCGGGATCTTGGCAGTTTATCAATAACATTTATTTGCAGGAAAGCAGCTGAGGAAAGACAACTGCAATTATTTAATCGTGGTTTTAATTCGATCAATAAATTCGATTTAGATTGTTGGTTTTAGAGGAGTGACGTAGTTTGATTTTCATTGACTGATATTGTGATGGTATAACAGAGTGATTTTTGATATAGTAGTTATTATTGTGCTATTTTTAGAAGTAATTTATATATCACCTGTTATTCATTGCATAATAGTATGAGTGACTGTCAGCTGATTTCTGAGCTGTTTTAGCTCCGTAGAAATAATGACTTTTCTACTCATTGCTGAAAAAATGAGTCACTCTTTCTATATTAACACACTTGCTTGTAATTCTATTTAACATTATAGTTTTTTTTTAATTTAGAAGGATTTGTAAAATTAATTTTTTTTTTTCAGGAGCTATAATCCTTTGGAAATAACTTTAAGATTTCAACCCAACCATATTTAACGAGTGAAGATTAGCAAATGTTTTGGTTAATGAAATTCTATTAATTCTATATTTTACTTCTGTGCTAGATAAAATAGATCACTGTAAAAGATAGAAAGTGCAAGAGAGAGAGAGAGAGAATATATGTTTATTTACATACTCTGTTTACACAATAGTAAGTTGACAGATGCCACAGAATAACAATATCAAATTAATTACAATAAAATATTTTTCAGATTTTTATTTTGGAATATATATGGTTGTGCAGAATGTGAATCGAATCCTTCAGCACACTCACAAATATTTCTTGGACTAGTTTCTTTTGAAGAACAAATCTTCTTATAAATTTCTCCATGAAGAAGTTAGTGATAGTTCTGTTTACACCAGTAAATTAACAAAAATGTCAGAATAACAAAATAACAATTTTAGGTTAATCATTCTTGAAAATATTTTTAGATTAGATTTTTTGTTTTGGAGTAGATACGGTTGCGCAGAATATGAAAAGAATCTTTCAGCACTCTTGTAACAATTTTTTGGACCAGTTACTTTTAGAATCTTCTTATATATTTATATCCATGAAGAACATTGCTTTTGCAAGGAACAGCATTTCAAGTAGAATTTTTCTCTAATTTACGGTGTTATCCATTTTGGTGCATTCCACTTTTTTCATCATTGGAAATATAAAATAAAACTAGCCGTTTAAAATAATTATCATTCTTTATTTTTCCAGGAGAAAGTATTTTACACTGATAAAAATGGAAATCTTTGGATTGGTACCGTATCTGAAGATGGATCCTTGCTTTTCCGAAAACATATTACTCATCAACGTGTATTAAGACATTATATCACAGAATCAATGGTTCCAAGCTGCTTAGACGATCAAACTGAACATGTCAAACTTACGCAGCCAATAATAAACACTTGAAATCATATTTCTTTCAATTTTTGAACGTGAACACATTTTTGGAATAAAAATTAAAACATTTTTCGACATCATAATATTGTAAGACCTTGAAATTACCATATGTAAATGGTTTGTAAAAACTCTTAAAAGTAAACTTTTGTAAAAATATTAAGTATTTCACTTTTTCATTCAAAATAATTTGTAAATTTCAACACAACACAAATATTAGTTTTTTTTAATCACTGGGATTGGTTGGGACAGACTCTCATTTTTTTGTGTGGAAGTATTTCTTCGTTTACTTCCTTCCTGTGAAATGATCCATACTGGTGTGAACTTCAAAGATTTCCAGAAATTTCTTGTGAACTTGAGGTGGGAAAATCCTGAAATACAAAGTAAAAAATAAGTCAGAACCAGGCGGTGGTCATCACTGATCTCGTATAGGTACTCGTACGTGTCGGCGCACATGGTAAAACATTGCTTATTGAAAAGACTGATTTCGATCTGGAGTTCCAATAAAAATGGGATTGTCTTATTCTATGTTTAAATAGGGAATTTTCAAAGTAAATTCAATTGTTTATTTACCTAAAATCTTGTAATATATTAA
>JAQIWE010003096.1:0-12203 GCA_034698565.1 Campodea plusiochaeta | reverse complement strand
TCTACCTTTATGTATTTTTTGTTGTATCTATTGTAAAGGCCAATGGCCGTTGTACAATAAACTTACTTACTTACTTATATGTTCGAAAGTAAATGGAAATGTTGCTTTTTCAAGCACTTCTTTCTAATTATGGAAGAGCCCAGGGCCTTTTCTAATGCGTAGTTACACACAAAATGCGTAGTTACAAAACTAATTTGCGCAGTTACAAATTAGGATTAGCGTAGTAACTATTTTCAAAGTTACGTGAAAATCAGGTAAAATGACCTAGAAATGGACATTCTTCATTGTAATTTTTCAAAGTTGTCTCCGCTCTCGTCAGTCATGGTGACGCTTCGCGGAAGCTCTACAACATCTACTGTTTTCACTTTAACTTTTTATCTATCCTTTAATTTTTTCTCTCTCTTCTTGGGGTCATCTTCGTGGGTCATCCTGTTACTTATGAGAAATATTATCAAAGACGTTCAGGAACCTTATTTTCATTACTATAAAAAAGCATTTTGACTATTAAAACTATAAATATTTGACAATGAAAGAGGAGAGACTGGTAGATTTATTTAAAAAATTTAATTAAAAAAAGTGAAATTCCGTTAAATTTTTACTGAAACTTTTTTTTCAGCTGTAGAAAAATGCTTTAAATTTTTACTCTTTGAGAAAAAAATTGAAAACAAAAAAAATCAGGCATGAGATAACTTCGTCTTATTTTCATTTAATATTCCTCTGTTTTCTCGGGCTACTGCCACTGGAGAAATTTGGAGTAGCCATAGTCTAAAACGCTCTTGTGTTTTCTCTTTCGCCGAATTTTTGTTTTGGATCCTCGCCAATAAATATCTTTCATATTTCAAATCAATAATATTTAGTACGATCGTACCAGTAAAAAATAAATAAAAAAATTGGGGCTATATCTAAAAATATGAGCAGTTAAAAAAATACTTAGGAAAGGCTACTCTGTCCAAAACTGAGCAATATCTTTGGTGAAACTTGAAATAAATAACTACAATATGATTTCTGTTTTGTTTTATAGTGAGTTCCTATTGATAGGCAGAAGGCACAAAGTTTGAATATAAGTATGGTATGGTACATGGACATAATATTACATGTCACTATTTATTATCACCAAATTATCTCTTCATGATGGATTACATTTGTAATAACAAAATAATTTACTTTTTACCAGTGCGAACTGCGAAGCCGGGTCGGACAGCTAGTTCCTATAAAATTAGAAGTTACATCGCAGTGAAATTTTTACATTGTTTAATTGCAATTATCAGCAATTTTTTAAATCTGTATAGCTATTTTATTATTGTACATTAATTTTTTTATATATTTTCTCCTTTAGATGTGACTCCTTACATTTACATGATCAAGGACATTGGGGTGTTGTTCCGTTGCCCAATACGGTAGTCGCTTATCTGAATCCTGTGAGATATGCATACAACCACACATAAAGGTTGGCCTATCTCCACTGGATAGATATCCTGTGAAATGCAAACTAGTATACATGAATTTCTAGAAGTATGAAGGTTGGCCTATCATTCAGGATAGTGTGTTTCAAAAGAGTGTCGTGGCTGTTGTCGACATCAAATATGGCGGCGCCCAGTATGGAGGGAAGTTCGAATAATTTTTTCACACAGGACTGTGGTGGGTCAGTATGTACGTGGTCTTAAAGTTAATTACACTGTAAAAATCATAACCTATGCTGTAAGATATAATACGGTTATTTTTTTTACCTTTACTCTACCAGTGCTATAAAATGTCATATCAGTATTTTGTCTTGTTTCAGACTGCTTGATTTTCAATCTCATTTTTTTCATTCTTTCACGTTGTTTTCATCAATTTATAAAATAGACCTAATGAGGAATGAAAATAAACTGATAAAGAAGAAAGCAGCAATTAAAAATAAACAAGGCAACATAAGTTGTAATTATGATAATGATGTTTGTCTTGCTACAGAACCCTATTGATAACTTGCATGTGATGTCATCAGAGAACGAAAATCGTGATTTATTAAGTTAGGGATCTGAAATTTCAGTATGTTATACTTCAATCAAATATAAAACACTCCTGAAAATTTCAAGTCGCTAGTTGTCTTAGTTTTTGTCGTGTAGAGTTCAGTGGTTAAACTTACTGCACACTCGAACCAGACTTTTTTTTCATCATTGTAGAAATCTATTATTTTACAGTTGGTGTGTAACTCAGAAAGTTTCAATATACCAATAATATTTTCTATATCGAACAATGACACTCGTTTCTATTCAAAATAGAGGAATAAAAATAAATAACTCCACAAACGATCGGCATCCTGTATAGTAGATGAACATTTCAACTTCTCACAGAGCTAATACATCGTATTAGCTCTGTGGTTTCAGTTTCTCTGAAGTACTAAACTACTAATCCTCTTACAAAAAAAAATATTCGTTTTATTATAATGATAACCAGCAGGGCAGTTTCTGCATATCAGTATGCTAATCTTAGCTATGTCAGGAAGCATAATACACAATACAGAAGGTTTAGTAAAAAACATATTTTGCTTTTCTTCGTAGCTACTGAATCTATAGAATATTTAAAATATACCAATATTTTTAAATTAAAATTCTTGAATTATACATTTACTAGTGAAAAATTTAGAGATAACCATAATGAAATTTTCATAATTATGACTGATTCAATGTAAGATCTTTTCAAGAATAATTAATAACAATATTTTCCCCCCAAATCCCAATAAAACAAAAGACATTATATGAAAAACATGCTTTTATTGAGAAGTGCACGACGCTATGGCATGGCTCAGCCACATGATAAAAATAACATCTTGAGGGGAGAAAATACTACACCCGCCACATTAAACAACGTTCGCCTTCACGTAACAAAAACACTGGTTAGAAAAAAAAGTCTTCATTCACCAGAGAAGAGAATAAATAGAATTGGTATGTTATTATTATTACTGTATAGACGGTAAAGCAGTAGCTCTAAGTATGGCCATACATGCAGCACTCAAACCTCCTGCCACTGGAACTGTTACCAACCATGCAAATACAATGTTTCTGAAACAGAAGGAAAACAGGAATCAGTAAGGCAAATAAATATAATGTACATTATACAGAAACTGTTATCTCTCACAAATACTGATTTATAGTAATTTTCAGTTGTTGCTTCAATCATTTTCTACATATGGGTTCTCTACATATTAATTTGCACATCAAGTAAATGTTTTCAATTATAAATATCAAATGTAATGGAGGAAATACAGCACAACATTACACAGAAAAGTGAAAACTCCCTCCTCGGAAATAACCAAAAGTGTGATTAAAATTAAAGCGAAACAGTTTTCAGTTGTAACATACATTATTAATATTTATTTAAGCATTTGGCAATTTAAAATTGAAATTTCATAGTTTATAGAATGATTCTTTTTACTGTTACTTGACTTACAGTAGGCCTATTTTGAATGCTAGTGTGAAAATAAAATGCCATTTTTGAAGTTACTCTGACTTGTTTCTACCTGAATAGTTTCCAGTCTACTCCTGAGCTGCTTGATCTTGCCCATCCAGTGAAAACAACACTACCAACTTTACAATGTGTTGTAGAGATAGGTAATCCTATTTTACTTGCAACCAGTACAGTAAATGCTGCTCCTATCTCAATTGTGAAGCCAGAACTTGGAGTAATCTTCGTTAAGTCCTCACCAAGAGTTTCAATAACACGTCTACCCCAAACCTACAGACAAATTAAAATAGGGAATGGTTAGCAAAATGTAGCAAGATGCAAAACTGAATGTATGAAAATAAAATCAATTGACTCCAGCACAATTTATTTGAATTAAGCTTACTCTACACTTTCTGCAACACAGTTACAAAACTCTGCTTAGATATCGAAATTTTATGACACATGACAACTGTACTTTAAAAGAGTTAGTTTACATTTTTTTTATTAGATTCTTTTCCATTATAGCGATCAATTTAAAATAATTGAACAGAAAACTTTAGAAATTTCAGCAAGAGAAAACTTTCATAGATCATGGTAATAAATAAAAGTAGGCTACTGCAAGAAAGATAACAATTTTCAAAGGTTAAGACTCCATTCAGTTTATTGTAAAAGAATAAACATATGGGCATATGGCAACTGGCCTAAAATGTTAGAAAATGAGGCCAGAATCAGATTAAAATGTTTAGTCATGTGATGACCATGAAATATAGCGTGATTAATAATAATAATAATAATATATGAATAATAACGTTGCTGTGTCAATTCGGAAGAAGGATTAGTGTTAAATAAAAGAGATTAAAAAACATAATACCACAGCTCAGAAAAAAAAAATTAAAAGAAACATAATGGTAACAAAGTTAAAGTAAAATTCTACATCATATTGATAGGAATTTGGATATACATGTAGTAACTTTTGACCACTTTTGAAAATGTAATATTCTCTGAAATATTGGAGCTAAAAACTGGATTTAAAAACAAATCGATAGAGAATCTTGTTGTGTCGGAAAATGTATGGATTTATAACAATCAGAGCCGTATTACGGCCATGAAGCTAAAAAGTATTCAAAATAAAAGTTGTCAGCAATAGTATAACAATACAAAATTGGAATGTTACCCGTAGAACAATAACGTGACTGAAAAAGAATATTTTTGAGTAATATGTTAATTTGATCTTTATTAACAACGATTGACTGCAATATGCCTGAAAATTTTATCATAACCTTTGCAATAACAGCCTGTGAACGTTTTCTGTCCACTACTGCAATTCCACCTTTCAGGAAACGAGAATTACAGGTCAGTATTATTAACAAAAATATCATCTTAAATCACAATTATTTATAAAAATATTATCTTCAGTTAGCCTACTTTTAAGCTTTACTAAAAATAAGTTTGACAATAATATACCGTCATTAGCAACTATTATTTAGGATACTTTTCCGTTATAATGTCGTATCAGTCATTAATACGGCACCAAACCATACGTTTTGAGAAACAAGATTCTCTTTCATACGGTTTTTAAATCATGTTCCTAGCTTTACTATTTCAGAAAATATTCCATTTTCAAAAGTGGTGCCATTTTTTTTGGCCCACCCTGTATAGTGTGATGATATTTAGCTGTTTAAGAAAATGTCGATATTGCTTAGCTGTTAAAACTTACAAACTGATAAAACTTTCACAAGTTCACAACTGAATGAGTAATTTAATAACAAAGTTTCAATAAACAACTATATTACTTTTCAAGAATATATTAATTATAATGCTACAATGCTATAATGGGAGATCAGGCTTTTAGGGTATTTGACCCTTTTGCCTCGAATAAATGTCAATTTGTCTTTAACATTTTCTTAAAAATATTAGCACTGGTTGCCGATTATAGTTTAAATCTCAAGTCATTAACTAAAAAAAACACGAACTACCGATAATTATAGAACAATAGCTCAAATGATCAGTTGATAATTGTCAATTTCAGTGATACGCTATGTTATTCATAGTTCGATCATGGTTTTGACCGAGTAGGAGGTCTTATGTTATTGAAATTTAAGATTACAAAATAATAAGCCAAATCAAAGTGCTATAAATTTGAATTTTCCGTAACTAGGAATAACTGTTTAAACTAGACCTATCTGTATTTAATTTCTGTTATCAATAAATTCTCTTAACGTAATCTAAGTTGCAACACCATGAACTATCTAATTTCATCATTTCATTATTATCATTGTAATTTTTAATATAAAAACAAAACTTTATGCTGTTTTATGGTACCATAAATCAATAAATAGATAAAAAGGAACTTATCTCAATAAATGAATATTATCTTTTCCATTCCGTACCTTGAGTAACGTTTCTTTTTCTTCTGGTGGTGCCTCTACAATTTGTCTTAGTCTGAATTGAACTTGTGCAAAATGTGTAGTAAGAGATAACAAACTGTTATTTAACTCTTCAACTTTATCACATTCAACGGGGGAAGAACATTCTTCAATCCTACAATAATGGAAAGAAAAGAAATTGATCATCATTAAGTTAAATCAAAATTAATTGATCAGCATTTGACATCTTTCATAAGCTCCTATCTCAAAAAATGAAATAGAACAGTCCTCCGTAAATTTTCAAGTTTATTGCAAACTCATTATCAAACAGTACAAAATTTCAATAATTAAAGGCAAATATAAAGCAACTGAAATATACAAACAATTTAAAGTTATGGCTTCAAGATATAGGCCTAGGCCTAATGAATAAACTCGAAAAAAGTATTGATATAGAAATGTTCACGTTTTGAAAATACTGCTATAAACAGCAAAGAAAACAATATTACAATCCACAGAAAATTCTCTTCCATGGATTTATTTGTTCAGTGACTCATGATGAAGAAAATGCAGAAGGAATGAAAACACCCAAAATAAATGAGAAAAAAATACTACATCCTCAGTTACAACAGTGACTACACAAATATAATATCTACAGGTCAACTTGGTCTATAACTTAATACTTTAGAACAGGAGAAGCCAAGGCTACAATATCAGTCGTCAGTACATCTTACTCATAAGGTGAAGTTGAGGGTTGATCATCGGCATCGGAAGCTCCCACTGGCGCCCATCGTTCTCCCGTTGGAATATTTCCTTCTAAATCCCAATCATTTATTTCATCACACAGAGAATTAAGACCATCTTCAGACATAATAACTGAAATTAGAAAAGTCACCAGGTCACATTTGGTACTGGGGAAGTCAGACGGTTTGACTCATTAGTATTGGGATGTAATTCACAAATATGATATAATAAAAAAGCCCTCTTTTCAGTTGAAATAATCCTTAGGTAGGGCATGCAATCCCTGGTTCCCGATAAACATAGTGATCCTAAACCCTCTCCTTAAGTGATACATATTTGAATTTTCTACCGTTTTCTGCTGTTTTGTCGCTCCTAAACAAATCGGATAACAGCACAAGGAGAGGAGGGTTTCAACTTAGACAATACACTCAAAGACTAATGATTGTTTCAGTCATGGTTTCCAAGCGTCCAGTATCTGGTGGGACAGTCACACATTTTGAGTATGAATCCAGCCGTCCCGCATTTTGATAAATTGTCCAGCAAAATCATAACTTTACAGTTTAACTTTTATGTCAAATATTTCTCAATATATTGTATGAAATGTTAATAGGGCCTATAATTAGGAATTTTCGTTATTTTGTAGAAAAAAATAACTAAATTTTTGCGCTTGGGCAACTCCCTTGCATTGTTCACAAGTGACAATTACAAAAAAAATCGTAAATTGATCACCATGCAAGTATAATATCGGAAATACCGGTACTTTACTATCATCCGGGTCTATAAAAGGGCTTTCACAGGGCCGTAGCGACGTTTTGAGGGGCCCTGGGACAAGACACAATTTCGGGGCCCCTACAGTACATTACAATAATACATATTTTTTTAATGGAAAGCGTCGCAGACCATCCGCGAAGCGCCACCATGGTTGGCGCGAGCGTAGAATTTTTTTATGAAAACGTCTTATTTTAGATCGTTTTTTACTGATATTTTATTAATATAGTTTGGACATTATATTAATTGTTTTTATTAGAAATCTCCATTTTATCTTCATTTCTCAATGTTTTATCTGATATTTTTATTTTAATTTATCTCAAGTATAGAAATACTTCAATATAAAGAATCGCCATAATTATAATTATTTCAGGCAGAGCAAAATTTCAGAGGAGAAAATAAATCTCATACATAAATTTTTAAGTTTCTTTTATCAAAATTTGCAGATTTCTAATTACAATTGGCATATTAATTATTATTCAATGTGTAAAATGTTTTTTTTTTTTAATTTTCATATGACATCAGTGTTGTTTTGTAGCTGGTTATTATTCTTATCAATGGCTTATTTTTTTTAGATATTTTTGCGATTTTCATCTCAAATTGTCACATAAAAATAATTTTACCTATTATTTTTACATAGCAAGATACATTAATATCTAACGGTAAGTGTCCTGTATCCGTATGCAGATTCTATAAAATTTAACAATAAGACTTCTGTGAATTTCTAAAATACAATTTGGTGCCCCAAAGTGTATAAACTGCTAAAAATAAAGAAAAATTGGAGTTTTGGTTACTAAAAATGCACTTCTCACTATTTTAACTATAACACTATATGGAGTGAACTTTATCAGTATTAATAAAAGCGAGTTTTTCAACATTATTATGTTATATTATATAGGAAATATTTTTTTCTCAGCTCGGGGTCCCTTTGAGTCGGGGTCCTGGGGGCGGTACCCCGCCTGCCTCGGCTGTCGCTACGGCCCTGGACACGTGTAGGCCTACAGTAGTCGATGGTGCTATTGTCACATGTTCAGTAATATCATTATATATACGTATGAGTTATTTTAACCTAAATATAAGTAGTACAAGATAATATAGTCAAATAATTTAGTTCAAAAAGTTTCATTGATACATGAAAATTATATATTTTTTTAATTAGTGGAAATTGTAATTTGGATGATAAAAGTTAGAACCATAATATTTGACTATTAAACTATTTAATGGTTAAAAGGTACAATCAATACAGTGCAGCTTTCATGTATCCAGTGATAATGTACGTATACAGCTACCAGTGATCACTATAACATTGTTAATAAACTTATGAAAGAAATGGTGTAGTGCTGTAATCCAGAAATTCTACGATGTTTAAGCAGCATGCAAGAGCTTCGAAAAGGAATGACCTGCGAAATTATACTTTGAATAATTCTTCGAGTGATGAAAAATTTGACTATCAAGTGAACAGATCTACTTACAACTCGGAAGAAAATCCTCGGTATTTACGAAAAAGTGTTGCCTGGACTGTTGAGGACAGTGAGAATCATAATCGCAGCGATTTTACAGTCCCTTACAGTAATAATTTTTCCAGTTCCCACGGTAGCTTTAATAACAGTTGGGCCAATAATAATAAATTTTCAGAAGCACCAAGGATCCATCAAAATAATCATCCATCAAACGAAAATCAAAATCAGGTTTATGATAGAAGTGTTCGCCCACAGTACTCAAATTTCCAGCAGCCCAATAATCGAAAATTCTCTACAAATTATTCAAATAATTCGTGGAGTGGCGAAAGTAGTGCTTACAGTCACGAACTCTCTCTCGGCAGTTTACTAAAGAGTTCAAATAATAGTAACAATTCTTTTCGAAATTTTTTAGATAGGACCCTGAATGAGGATAGAAGAGAATCTTTTGTGGACCAGAATAATTTACAGCAGTATAATCAGGTTCCCAAAAATAATTTAGTACGAAAGGATTTTCCAGTTGAGGCAGAAGCTATTGATGAATCGATTAGGGTTAAAAAGGAACGAAGTGATGATGATTTAAATGAGATAACTTCGTATAAATATCTACAAAGTTTCGGACAATACACTTCAATGCATGGAGTGAAATATCTTTTCAAGTATAGATGTTGTAACAGGTAAGTTATTCCTTTATGTACGCTCTAATTGAGTTTGCGTATTAGTCAAAATTCAGGACAGATTCTTCTCCTGAATTTTATATCTTAGTTCCCTCGATTTTTTTTAGTTCCCCCCCGCCAATCTTACCACCATACAAATCTATATAATATATAGTAAAATGCAAAATTATTGTAGTATTGCCTCTTTCTTATCACCGATAATTATGAATTATTACTTACCAAAGGAATTAACATTATTTTATTATAAACTGTAAAAAAGTTCACTTTCAACTCGGAATGAATGAAAACGATAATTAATTGCCTGTTATCCCTTTTAAATTTCCTAGCCATATTTCCAAATTATCATAGGGATCCTAATACGATACGAAACGAAACCCCACTAACTCGTTTAATTTATGATTAAATGAATCAACACATTTAATTTATGAATGTTTAATACATGACTCTTCACGAGAAAGATGGTTGAATAACTGGCTATGTTTATATTCACCTGATCGCATTTGTCTCAACTTTTGATTACGAATTCGTTAAATGTTTGTTTAACATTTCTGTGAATGTTTAAAAAGATTGCAATTGATCGAATTCTAATCCATTTTTTAAATTATTTATACATTGTAATAATACTGTAAAATAGGTGAAAAACCTGATACCAATAAATATGATTATGATTATGAAACCCCACTAACGAGACAGAGATCACACATGAAGACTCTATATTGTAGGTACTCTATAGAGATGACTCAGATGAGAGAGATAGTGATAGACCACGTTTCATTTGCCTCCTTCTAATTATTGATTTTATTTTAGGAATTAGCGTACGCAAAAGTATTAACCGTACTTAATTTATACCCGTTTCAGGTTCTTCTGGCTGTTGTGTCTGTTATTCTCAGCTGGGTTCGTTGCAGTGTTAATTTTCGCCACAATGAGAAAATTTCAAAATCAAGTTATGATTACCGTCAATAACCCTCAAAAGCATATTGGTAATATACATTTTCCTGCAGTGGCCATCTGCACAAATCAGAGAATTGAGCACTCGAAAGTGGTGCAGTTCACTAAAGACATTCAGTAAGTTATATTGAGGGGTACGGTTAAGCACTACCAGTAGCATGGTGTACCCGAGGTCGTAGGCCCCGACTAGGGGTGTGATCTGGGGGTTGAACCACCAAAAATATGTCTTATAATTAAAAGAAATTACATCACTACAGACATAAATACAACTTTTAAAAGCAATTAAAATATTTAAAAATGGGTTAGTTGCAACCAATAGCTTGCGTGGAGAGAAGGGGGTCAGTTTTACTGAAGGGTTACAGCGCCTCTTCACAATTTTTTGAAAATCTTCCAGATATTAAGTCATTGACAGTTTAAATACATAAAGTCAACAGAAAAACAATATTACATTTCTTAATTATATGTGATAAAAATCCAACCGCTGAGCAGATCAGTTTTTCATTAACATTATTTTTAAAGGTAGCAATCTAAAAATTCAATACGATCTAATACATTCCCCAAAATATCATAAAACTCCATTCAGTATTTTTTGAGCAGCAAACTCACAAAGTTGTAGAATTTTACATGTAAAAGTATAATTATGTGAATTTATATGGTGGAGCCTTATTTGCAAGTTAAATAATGCAGAAAAAGTACTTTGCGGATTTTTATCATATTTTAGAAATAAATATTATTATTATTTCAATGAAGTATAATGTAGTAAATTTTCAGTTCGATAACGTCAAAAAAATACAGTTCTATGGATTTACATGTCATTTTTAGCTGCTTTTACCCACTAAAATAGACAGCCATGATAAATATTTTATTGATTAGTGCACATTTGTCTGTAATTATTATACTTATATACCCCCTCCCTCCCCCTCCACCACTACTTTTTTTTTCAGTTTGTTTATTCATTCCCAATTTTTTTCGTGTGCATCGACAGTAGGAATGAGAAGACTAGTAAAACATTGACATTTTTATTTAGAAATATATAAAAAATTTCAAATATAATAGTAACTGACTTCTGCAGTTTTGAACGCATTTGCGTATAATGGTGACTATTTCATATTTCATAACACATTTTATAAAGTGGAATAATAGTTTACTTCACTTCCTCTGAGATGGAATGGCCCAAATATACATGTACAAGGTTAACCAAAGTCCAAAAAACATTACACTAATTAATGAAATTCAATTTCTCCTGAATTACTGAAGTTACAGACTTGAAATAAAAACTAAATAAAAGTGCACTCAATTGCCTACTGACACATGCATAGTAATTTGTGATATCTACAATAATAACAGCGCTACAGCCTTTCCCCAAAACCTTCATGAAAAACAGTTGCGCGCATGAAAAATATCACGAATTGCTAAAATTTTGGTTGCTTGAAAATATTTATGAATTCCATGACTATGAAATGTTCCTTTACTAAGTTCTTTGACAATTTATGACAAAAATAATTTAGATCTCAAATACTGAACCAAAAAATTGGCAAATTAAAGTTTAAGTTGTACAAAGCTCCTGAGCATCGATTAAGTGATTGGTAAAGGTAATCCTGAATTTCTCAATAATAGGGTACCTCACAGTTCCAAGAATGATACAGTTTAATTATGTTGGTTCTTTTTATTATTATTCCCCATGTTATAGGTGTAAGAGAGGTCAGTGTTGAGCTAACCTCGCCAAGTAAAATAAAGACCTTATTTATTTATTTATAATAAAATGCTGATTCATACTATATGAGTATCTGCCTTTAATCCAGTGAAAAATTTATAGTTGTAACAAG
>JAQIWE010003095.1:0-12204 GCA_034698565.1 Campodea plusiochaeta | reverse complement strand
TTTACTATGTAAGGTGTATGTCTGTCTATTTATTTTCATCGTATTTAATTCCCTTACGCTTTATTAATTGTTATTATTTAGAATAATGTTTTTAAAAGTTCCAGATAAAGCCAAACTAATAATTTTCTTGATAAAAAAATAATGTCGACAGAACTATTTCTATAGTCTTATTGTTATGGTAAATGTTTGGTCTTTCAGTAGTTTTACATTTTATATCTTCTACTTCCAGACATACATCATGGATAATGTGTCGCAGTAATGTTGAAGATGAAGTTTTAATGTGTTTAGAAGTAATGGATGCAGTTGTGTGTTATAGTACTCTACCTAGCATTTCACTAGAGGTTTTTATAGAATCACTTTGCTACACATTAAACAACAGTGCTTACTCAATGAGCTGCTGGAAGGTAAGATGAAATTAATTACCTGTAGTTCATTATAGAGATGGGCGCTCCATGTCACCATGCATGAACGTGCCTGATTTTCATAATTTCGACCAGTGCCGTGTCATAGGCAACAAAACACGTGCATGACAAGCAATAAAATGCAATATGCATCAAAAAAGGGATTTATAATCTGATAATAGTGTATTTTACTGATTTTCAAATTTAAGCCAGCAACTTGGAATAAGCGATTTTACAAGCGAACATGAATTTTTTTGTTGTTGACTAAAACTGAAGATTTTACCTTACTTGTACTTACGTAAAAAGGGAAAAAAAGGAAGAAAATCTTCCACGTCACGGAAAGACGTGTCTTGCCATACATTTCTAAAAACCCTTGCGTGAATGTCTGTGTATTTCGTTGAGTGATTCCGTGAGCGTGAGTGCCGTGCTCCCAAAAACCACTCACGTTCCCATCTCTAGTTCATTATAATACAGAATTGTGAAACTTTGTATTTTATCTGCAATTTTTAAATAAATTAGCTCTCATATATCTCATATTCTCAAAGGTGAAGCATATTGTATTGAAATTTTGAAAACTACAATTTTACAGGCTATTGAGAAAAGAAAATATATATAGAATTCTAGATTATAAAATGAAGCTAGGCTACAAAAATCTTTATTTGCCATTTTCATGAAATAGTGTAATTGTATCAGGGTAAAGTAAGAAAATTTAACATTAAAAACTTAATTTTATATAATTTTAAAAACATTATGATGCATAGTACTTAATATATTTTGCTATTATTACATGATGGAAAACCCACATTAAAGTACAGCATTGAAATAGTAATTTATGTCACTAGGCCGGAAAGTGAGCTATTACAGTATTATAGCACAAGTAAGATGTTCTCCGGACGAGTCGATAGGCGAGGCCGGAATTTCGAAACGAGTGCTATAATACTGTAATAGCTTTCCGGCCGTGTCACGTAACACGTTTTATTTCATTCTGGCCGGAAAATATATCAAATTAAAAAAAAAACATTTAAATAAGCTGTGAAATATTCGTTAGTTATTTATGAAGTGGGACTATAAACTTACAAAGTAATTTAATCACAATTTGAATTTAGTATAAAAATAATGTCTCACTAACTTATTATTAATAGTTGATACAAATGAAGTATTTTATTGTGTCAATTGCATTTTGGGAGTTCTCTATTATCTGGAGCAGGTGGAAATTAAGAAGGTAAGTTCAACAGATAAGTGAGAATCAATCTATATAAACAAAACTAAACGACCTGTTTAATTGCTAATAGCCAGACATTTTATAAACGTTTTACGTTGACTTATTATATACGATAATCTCATATAATGGAAGCACAAACTGTAATATTACTATTAATATAAATAAAAAGGTTAAAATTGTTAATGTTTTTAATTTCATTTAGTATGCAGTTCAGAACCAATCCGGAAAAGAAGGGAAATATAACATTTAAAAAATAGCAGTCCGGGAAAGTTACTCCGTCCTGATATTGCTCTCAAAACTACTCATTTTCCGGCCAGAATGAAATAAAATATTATACGTGAAAAGGAAATAACTTTCTGTCTTAGGTTAGATATGATACAATTCATGAAATATATCATTATTGTTGCGAAAAAAGTATAATCTGTCACTATGTCAGAACTATACTATACCTGATATTAATGAAATTCCTTTTTAATATATTCTGAATTTTGTTCTTTCGCTTCTCTGTTTTAAATTAACTTGTGGATTAATAATTTTATGTATCAGAGACATCATGTACTATATATGGCGATTCCTCTCTGTAAAATTTCCGAAGAACTGATAGTTTTACTTCACTAATATTGTATTTCAGAATTGAAAGAGAAAGATGAGTTAAAAATAACCCACAAAAGAGTTAATTTTTTTTTAAATGTTATGCTAAATTTAAAATGTCATTCATTTTAAATGGAAGGTTCTTTTTTAAAAGCTGATTTCGAACTGTGTTATTATGAAGGCAGATACAGAATCTCCAATAGGTAAGATAATTTTTAACTGTACACGATTACTTTCCTTAATTACCTATGTGCTGTGGTAACAACCACTATTTAAATAACCAGGAAAGTATTACAATTATATTAGAGATTCTGGCAACCTTATTTTTCATTTGACTTTTCATCAAGTTGGAGAATCTAGGATTTATTGGTAAAAGCTACTACATAGTATAATGTCACTGTTTCAAGTCAAGAGCTTCAGCAGATCTTTCAAATTACATTCAAGCATCTTATCCAATTTGGCGTCAGAATAATAGGTAATAAAATAGCTTTTAAACATACGTAAGAAGAATTCATCCAATCATTATTCTACACATACTCGTATCATGCTGAATTCGTGTAGAATGATTTGGATTATATGAGAATGCAATTATTTTTGGAATATTATATTAATAATTACTCCACACTGCTTTACTGACTAAAGTTTGCGTTTCTGCAAAATAAAAAAAATCGTTCCTCGTATATTTTACCAATTCATTACTGTAGAGTAAGCTTTCAAATTTAGTTGAAAACGAAAATTCTCCGAATTCATTACTTTTGCGGTTTCTTTTTATCATTCACTCATTTGAATTTGCCGTTTCTGAACTACGTATGAACAAAGATATTAAAAAAATATCTCAAAGTTGAACCGGAATATATCCAGGTTTTATTTTAGCAATTATTATCAGATTTCAGTTCTCATAAATTAATGAACTCTGAAACGAATAATAAGAAAAAAATAGTCTGCTAATATTTACTATTACTTTATATTAGATAACTTGTATACAGTAGATGTACACTGGGATAAGAAAAATCTCCTTACACTTTGTGTATTTCAATTGTTTATAAAATCTTTGTTATAATTTCATATAGCACGCAATTAAAATATAATAGGCTTAATGAAGCATCCAGATCGAGACAACCTTATTTACGTAGTCGTGATCACCAAGCGTCGATATAAATATACATTACAAGAATAAGATTGCTCTAAGCTTAACGAAAGGATGGTTACGAACACATTACAAAGGTCTCGTTTTATACCTCGCACCTCTCATATACATCGCAATATTAATCCCTGGAACACCTCCCAGTAAATGTGCATGGATTTTAACAAATTAAATTCAAAACTGACGACCGTTGGAATTTTTGGTGCTATATATCAGAGAAAGGTAGACACGAAGTCAAATACAAGTACATATAATCCCTTTACAATATCAAAATGCGGTCAGTATCAGTATACGGGCGAAATAAATGTAATAATATACGTTAACTTATAAGCATATTATTATAGAAGATATCATATTGCGGCAGTCTAAAAAGGAAAGAATATTAATTTAGAGGGAAAGTATTAAAAGCTAAATAAGATAAATACTGTTTCCACCTGCAAGTGAGTATATATCAGGGCTTAAAATAAGGACCCGTCCGCCCGCCCAAGACGGGTTATTTTTCACTCAGACGGGTGGAAATTTGGCCAACCTGTCCGGCGGGCAGGTATTCTTAGCAACATTTTGTAAGAGTTTTCAAAATATCATTGTGTTACTGAAGAAAACAATTTCATTTCAACCACAATAACATGTTTATTGAGCTTAATATGGATAATAATATTATGTGTGTCTGATTGCCGTTCTTCCTATATTGTCAGAAAATGTGAAATGGTTCATTGATTATTATTAGTACAGTAACTTAAATTGCATACAAAACTTGCAATTTAAAACTTCTATTGAAGACTATAATGTAGACTTGTTGAAGGTGACCACCATCAAGGGAGGTCGAATACCTGGAAAAGAAATTAATGGGTTTATTTTCTCTAAATTCCATTCGTTTGCAAGAACCCAAGTAAACCCGAACAGTCTGAGGTCCTCTCCATTTGATTTCCATTGCGACGTGAAAACAGACAGTTGTCTACCTGGGCTCTTGCAAACGAATGGACTTTACCATTTAATGTATTTGAAAAATACATTAAATGGTAGCGAAAATAAAAATCATTAATTTCACGAAATTTGTAAATTGATATCTTCTGGAGATAGCGGAAAAGATATGTTATCAAAATTGTCTGAGTTCCCAAAGTTATTTATTATACAAAATTTTATTTTCCACAATCACATTTTAAGCGCTAAAAACCAAAAATGTGAAGTCAGTCATAGAATTGTCTTATTCTTATAATCCATTTCTGGGCAGGTTAAAGTTGTACCGGACAGGTAATAGTGGAGGCAGACCTGCCCGAAGGGCAAGTACATATTTTCTATTAGTTTGAGCCCTGGTATATATAATACATTTTATTTACCTATAAGACTATGTAGGTATTTATCAATATTATCTGATAGCTTGGTGATGTACCATTCTTTTTACCCCTGTACAACATGCTTTCGGCCGTACTAGGGAGGCGCTTAGGTTACAGATATCTATATTCATGCAGGGGAGAGTGGCAGCGATAACTGAAACAAATTAGAATTGCTATATATGGTATTATATTGATATCGACTATATTGAGTATTATTGCAACAGCGTTAACCTACGTTGGTATCAAATTTGTCATTATGTGCTCAAAGTTTAATATAATTAGTTTTAACAATAAATACAAGATATTGACGAAGTAAAAATTGGAAAGGCATAGGAAATTGGAAAGGTCATTTCCTAAAACGACATACCCCGTTTAGTTTAATATTCGATTTACAGCGACAAGTCGCTTTATATTCTTAAATATGAGAATATGACCATATTAACACTCAGTTTTAATTACTTTACCAGGAAAACACAAATATGCGAAGTTGATTAAAGATAAAAAAAACTATGGAAAATTGGAAATGTTATTTTCATAAAATAATGAATGCAGTTTTACTTCTTTCCTTCTTCCGAAAAGATATAGGAAGGTCTTATAATGCTTAAATAATTTTAGTTATGACCGTACAAAATCGTGGTTTTAGTAAATATACAAAAAAGATTTTTTTTTTTTTTTTTTTTTTTTTTTTTTTTTTTTACTTTGGGAAATACTGTATTATTCCACTATTAGTAACTATTATTTTAAAATGATTGCTACAGTAGCTATATTATGATTAAGATCAATAGTGAAATTTATTTATGGTACTGTCATTGTATATTTCTGAACATCCAGGTTCATATTAAAAGAGATAATAAACAGATAAACTCGTAAACTGAAATAATATTTATTTGAAAACATGTAATAGTTAGCTTACGAATGCATAATTGTGCAAAATCTTCAAAAAATTACTTTACAAAAAAGTTTACTCCTTAAAAATTGTGAAATGAATTTCCCTATTACCCATTATTTATGTTTTGGAGCAAATGATATACTTTGGAATAGATTTTAGATAACGTTCAACATTTACTTTCCACAAGCAGTTCTCTATCAAAATTTTCATTCTCCATTCCAAAATCCAAATTTAATTTCTAACATCCTGCCTTTTTAAGTGTGACTTAACCACCATATTCTTCGCTCATTTTTTTCTTCGATTATCACAGACCAATTTAGGCAGGCTTTATTTTTTTTATCTGTTATACTTCAAATTTGAGTCATAATTTTATATCAGTGAAATTTTCACTCCTTATTAAGTTTTTTATACACTGGAACAGTCAGCGCAAATAATTACTGGAAAAGTCAGCGCGTGTGATACCGGAGACAAGATGATAAAAAATTACATTTTATTAATGCAAGAAAGGGTGATGGTAAATTCAAAACAATTATATTAACCTGCAAATAACTGTATTACTTTATTTTGTTATACTGTGTTTATATACAATCATGTCAAAAATGAATGTATTATGTAATTCAGTGAGACGTGGTTAAAATAATGTAA
Organism: Campodea plusiochaeta; assembly: GCA_034698565.1. Classification (NCBI taxonomy): domain Eukaryota; kingdom Metazoa; phylum Arthropoda; class Diplura; order Rhabdura; family Campodeidae; genus Campodea; species Campodea plusiochaeta. The sequence continues at coordinate 5,978 of JAQIWE010003095.1, read as the reverse complement.
GAGATGACTCCTGCTGTCTTAATTTTCCAACTAATAAAGAAGTCATTTATTATTAATAATAATAATAATAATACAGGACATGTAGTACCACTATAAACCTGTTTTATTTACCTTAAAAACTAAACTTTAAAAGAAAGTGTGATATGAGATATATCATATATAATTATGTGTAAGTGATATTGTTTAAATCTTCGAAATACATATTTTAACATTACCTTCTCGTTTCAGTACTCTCAAATGTATGTGGATCTATCTAGGAACCTACACTACTTGACGAAATTATTACTGTATTAGTATAACCTTAAGATTCCCCAATCTCAAAAACTCAGACCGATAAAAAAACTCTTCACGTTTACGCTAATTGCTGCTCACTATATATAAAAACATAATTAATCTGTCTATTCATAAATTCTAAAGTTTGTAGCAATCAGCATGAAACCCCCACAGCGATATTTTGAACTTCACTCGATCTGATAAGCGTTCATTTTATCTTGTGTATATAAGTTTGTTGTAAAGTTTCTTTGTTATTTTGTGGGTAGAACACGAGTATAACTGTTTGCTTACCTCTCCGCTTGTCTCGGGTCATGATGAATCACCCGGGTCCTCCATGTTTCTTCATACAACACGCAATGATAAAGGCCTTGCTTGGATCTGTCACTTTTATTCTTATGACGAAGTGCTGCCCACACTAACCACACAGCGAGGTTATTACTGGGATGCTTTCTTTCATTTTATTTTTTGAAAAAGAACACAGCACGGAAGAAAATATGAACAAGAATGAATATAGAGTGTCGTGGTGTTTGAATTTATTATTTATTTAACGGGTTTGTCTAACGAATTAATTGTTGATTTTTAAGAACCTTGTATTTATACATTTGCAGTTTTGTAGATAACGTTAATGAAAGAGAAAGAAATTAGACTGATCCCTAAGGCAAGAAATAAGACTCATCTTCTAACACGAATATGTTTTGAACACTTATGTGGTAAAAATTATAGGAACGTGCTTCGTATTTGAGACAGATGGTTAATTATAATGTTTATACATGTCTGTATTGGTAAAAAAATATGTTCCAATTTGTATTTTCATTTAAGATGTATGTAACAAGAAGCACTAATATGTGTAACTGTATGCGCACAGTGTGTTGGATAAAATTAATACAGATATGTATTTTTGTTGTTTCTCAGTTTCGGCTGTTGGTTATTAAGATATTAACTTTTTAGTTTTGAACGAGAGTAGCGTAAATAACTCGCTAAATCTATTTGATTATTTTGATTACAAAACACTTCATCATCATCTGTATTTAACTGAAGATGATGTACCGGGTAGTTGTTGTGTGTCCAGACCTAAACCTCCCACTATGAATGTAAAAAAGCTCGAGTTGTAACCTTTGCCTGTGAAGAATCTTACTGTTCTGTTTTTGTATTTGATTTTTTTTTTTTTTTTTTTTCAAATGCCATGGATCCTTTCTTCGAACGGGATAGTGAAATCAACAACTTAATGTGCAAATTTTGATTTTCTGTATGTAATCAAATAATGAACTGTAAACCTCTTTTATAATATCTATGTAAATTTTATTGAAAATAAGCAAATATAAGAAAAAAATGAAATAAATACAGAACAATGATGATACACCGTAAGGAACATGAAGATTTCCTTGGTGTCTGAGTTCATTAAAAAAAATTACCATTGTATCTGGGCGAAGCTGGTTATTGGTTGACACAAACTGTCTGGTTACATTTCTGCACTTTGTGCCATAAAGTGGTTAAAAGCATTTTATGGCATACTGACTCGAATTAATATCCACATACGGGTATACCCTGCAAGCTGCGACATTTGCCAATTGTTATAAGATTGCAACCGTTGAGGGGGAGCACCTTAAGGCTTTAACCTTGCTCTGTTCAGTAAACCATTCAAAGATATCATTCTGATAAAGTAATTTTCCTTTATACTGTGTCTTGGATGTTATAATTTTAGATGATTTTTTTTACTGTGACATTTTTTTAATACATTCTTTGAACCATTTTGCTCTTAAGTCATTTCTTACTGTCATTTTTTTTAGCTTAATGTTGGTGTTATTTGTAACTTTTTTACTGCAGTATAAGTTATCAGCGGGTAGAAAAGCACACGTTTACACTTAATTTTAACTAACTAAATTATTAAATAACTAACACACAAAGTAAATTATAAGAATAACTACTATATAGAATATCCAGTTATATCTAGTTAATCCTTCATTACATAACAGTGCACGTAGCTACGTACAGGAAGTCTTTATCTCTTTAACGATTACAGAGATGATTCTGCAAGGAAACTCTATATTTAATATGTATTTATATTAATGTATGAGGTCAAGTTAACGTCTAAGATAGAGCTTAAAATGATTTTAAGTACATCATGAATGATGGATCTCGTCACCAATCTAAATAACCAGGAAGAAAATTATTTGGCTTGTCATTTGCTTTATCTCACAATATTATTAGATAACATATTTATTTAAAAATATTACACAATGTATTGAAGAGCAGCCATTTATTTGCGGAGGTTTATTGTAAGACTACTAACTTAAACTTTGAACTGATTGATAACATAAGGTATGGAATATTATTTTAAATACTTTTGAATGGAAAGTTAAATTTGATTTATAAACTCTACTTTGATGACTAAAATAAATACAAATATTACATTCCAGATTAACCATTTGTGGAGAAATTACAGTTTACCTCGACCCTATCACTTCAACGATAATTAAGTTGCAATGCAGTAATTGATATATTCAGTTGTGACCTTCATTTGAACTCAAAGGTTTCAATCAAATAATTAGAAACACCACAAAACTTTACATCTATGTCAGTTTGTGGAAGTAATAAAAACGGTTGATATACATAATATTATCGATTTATAGCTAACGAACGGATATGTTGTATGTTTACATATAGTTGATACAGAAAGGCAAGCAATGGGCATTATATGTGAATTAATGTGTCGCTTTGTAGCGAGTAGACTGTATGAGATAGCAATATAATCCTATTTGTAACGTGATTGGTTGATTTCAGAATGAATGTGTCATTAAAAATGGGGGAAAAGATTAACTTTCACTCTTGTGGAATCGAACTGTTACTATTTATGATCAATGGACGATAATCTCTTTATAGGTTTATATACGGATAATTTATTATTCTCTAATGAACTCAAATTCCTGAAAAAGTACAATGCTTCTTTAAATTATTACTCATAAATATGGAAAAGGAAGTCAGCATCTATCACAAAAAGTATTCTTTCCATACAGAAAGCAAATGTACTTTTGTGAACGTAATAGTGGTTTGAAATCTAGAAAATAATATAATCTATTTCTCTGAAAATATAGTGTATTTTGATTGATTCATAAGTGGTCTATTTATGATAGGAGATTTTTATTACTGCATTTACAATGTCTTATTATACTATAGAAAGCTTGATACTTTTAGCAAAAGATTAAAATAAAATGTTGCGTGATGTTCGAAGTTTCTACTTTAAGAGTTCAGATAATCTCCAGAAAAGCACTGGATATTATTTGAAACGTGATTTTTTTTCACTGTCTACCTGCATTAGTATAAAATAATTTTAATTAAAAAACATCATAAATATATGCATCATACAGTAGCTAGTATATGTGGCACTGTATCAATATTTTGTGAAGTTATATATTTTTACAGTAACGTGTTATGTTGAGTTGGAAGGTTTAGGGTATTTAGTTACCAAGGAAATAGCTGTCTAATACCATGTTTATTCCTTGGTGACTAAAACCCCAAACCTTCCAACTTAACAAGTTAAGTCACAATAGTTTCTATCTATATTAACATATTCTATATAGTAACGTGTTATATGTGTTATAGTACAGTATGATCTAATGGCACTGTTACAATGTATTGGCATACATGTAACTCTACAAATATGCAAGTTACTGTACGACATATTGTTACATGGCAAAAAGAGATTATTTATTTCAAAGTAAAAGACTGTAACTCTGTAACACTGTAAGTGACAAGCACTGCTGTATACTGTCTGGTGTATTACAAAAGAACACTTTGAAATAGTTTCTACAATGTTTTCCTGTATGGTAACAGTGTAGTGTAAATAAAATAATATCACAGTGTATTTTCATATGGACATATTGATTTTGAACTGTTCCATAACTCATATCATCAACATTACGATATGGGAAAGTATGCATTACAGCAGTAAATTTTAGCAAGGATAATAATTATTGATATATTTTGGTTGATGTATCCGTAAACAAAATATTAAAGTAAAAAAAAAGGAGTATATGCTTTTTCACGAATTATCATTAGTAGTTGTTTTATCTGATTTTATCAATTCGGTTATATAATCAATAACAATTTATCTTACAACTTTATGCAATTGGAGTATTAAAACTGGGTTAATTTAACATTCCAAGTGCGTTAAAAATAATATAATTTTAAGAAAACACTAACTTTAAAAAAAAAATATGAAGACATAACCAGAAATTGTCATTTAATATAAAAATTACAATGAATTCAGAGTTTGATAACTCACTGTTACAGTTTATATTTCAATAGCGTGAAAAGCTTGAAAATGCTTGAAAAAGGTAAATTTATGGTACAATGGTTTAACCATTTAACAATGTTTAGAGAAATTTCAATATAGCTATAACCCAACAACAATAATACTCAACAGGAAGGTGAAAACTGCATTTCAATTCGTACAGTAGGTTTTGAGTTTACCCATAACTAACACGTTATTTCTACTACTGACGATTATGGTATAGGGATTACCTTTGTTTAATTATTTAAACTAGTAAAACTACAACAAAACGACACTGCTTAGAAAAATATCATGTACACGCTCCGTTTAATACTTTAATATTAAATTAAATACATTAAATAATAAACAACTGAAATCCTTCCTTCATTTCCTTTTTGTATAACGCTGCAAAAAAGAGCGTTCCCTCTGTGTTTAAAAGTTATTAAACTGTCGGGATTAGAAATTCCACTTTACAAGTTTGCATTATCTAGATTAAAGCATGGAAGCAATTACAGTGATAATCCCTGATGCTTATTTCAGTCTAGCAGGAGAAGCCTTCGAAGAAATAGAAAATTGTCTCTGGCATAATTACTGCATGCAGATATGCTGGCGATGAAATATAAAATGATTAATGGATTAACTAAACTCCGAAGTCAGAAACTTAAGTTACAGTTGAATTAACGGAAAGTTTATAAATTTATATTTCTCTAAGGGATAACTATTATTTCCTCATTCTGTTGTTTATGATCGAGATATAATTACTTAATTATTGAAATACGAGCGTACTTCGTGCAACTCCAGCTTTAATTAGTTCTAATATTTCTGAGAATACTATATCTGATTTTTCGTATTTGACTGTCTTTGTGTTGTTTAATATTCAACTTTTAGCACCAAGAAGTAATAAATGTGTTTACTGCTGTGAATAAGAGAAAAAGAAGCAGGTATTATTTTAGCGTCAGTTTATAAAAGTATAATAACCGGAAAGATGGTTAAATCCAGGTCATTATTTACCTGTGCAAAAACACATAATAATAACCTATATCTTGTGCCATTGTCGAATTTATCGATTCGATATTCGCCAAATTTTGATCGATCGAATCGAAAATAAAAATTTGAACTGGATTAATTTTTCTGAGGATATTTTCTATATACTTCCCTGCAGCTATCTGCAGCTTTATCGACTCGACATTCTTGAAATTTCGATCGATACTATAATCGTCGAATTTTAAAAATCGAATCATTTTTGGTATCATGATAAAATCGCTCTTCGAATAAGTACTTCCCTATACCTATCTCTAAGCGTTACCGGATTTATCGACTCGATATTCGTCAAAGTTCGATCGATCGGCTCGAAAATAAAAATGTGAACTGGAGTATTTTTTCTGAGATTTTTTTTTTATACACTTCCCAATACTTATCTCTAGCCGCTTAGGAG
>JAQIWE010003094.1:0-12206 GCA_034698565.1 Campodea plusiochaeta | reverse complement strand
TTAGTACAAATACCAGACGTTATTTTAGTACAATTTATGAGTATGTTAAAATTGGAGAGTTCATCTATTCAGACACGTGGTTTCATAATAACTCCTATACTGCTGCCTCAGATCTGATACCATGAAAAAAAAACTGCATTTGTCACTGCTGGTTCTTTCTAGACGGCTATAGAGCTGATTATAGGGATCCTATATATAGAAAGAGGACACAAAGATAGAAAGGAAGGTGACAATGAAAGACTATAACTGTTCAACGAACACGAAAAATAAGACAGAAAAAACAATAATAATAATAATCATAACTACGTTGACATTTAACGCTCTATTTTCAGGCGTATTATATAGTCTGGTGAATATGAAAGAAGTCAAATATATATTTACTAATACTTGTTCCTTGCAATATCGAAAGAACTATTATTGAGTCCCCGGAATCACGAACAGCAGCTCCCATACCCTCGAACTTTTCCTCTCTAGTTCTTTTCCATTTTACCTCGTTGCTATAGGGGAGCATGAACGAGAGAGAGATAGGGTGGAGAGAGAGAGATCGATCTGTTGTCTCTGCTCAACAGACGAACTCTACAGCACCAGTAGTTGTGAGGCTGCTGGAATCATCGTACAACACACTGTGTGGTGGATTCTCTGTTTCATCGGCATGCTTACACGACTTTATTGAACGGTAAGTTGATTTTATTTGGGTGTTAGTTACTGCTTGCTAAGGTTATTGGGATGGAGTTATCGTCTGGGTTTTTAAAGTTTTGATAAACGTGGAACCAGATGTTTTTTTAGTTCAGTTTGAAAGAATCATTATATGACCGATAGATATACCCGGTGTTACACCGTTGTGCACTAAATTTTTAAGTTTTTTCCTAAGTGAACCACTCAGATTTATCCGAATGTGAACTAAAATTAAGTATTTAGACAACAAACTATTTAAGAACTTCATCAAATATCCTGACCCGTGGTTAATAGATATTTCCGGTTCGACCATTAGCTTTCTCTCAATATATCTCAACACACCACATAATTAAGTTAAAGAAGTTAACCGAATTTGTAGCTCAGTTAAATTGAATGTCTCGATAACTGCAGTATAATAATATCCAGAATATCAAGGAAGTTTTACACGTATTGAACAATTATGGAAAATATCCATGGTAATTGGTATTAAGAAGAATGCAGTGCTAATGCACATAGTATAAATTTTATGCCGAAGAAGATAGAATATATCTACTAACTGCTGAATGTGGAATGCTTGAAAAGTAAAAAGGAATTAACTGCTTGCAATATAACGCTGTAATATAAGTTATAAAACTTTGAATAAAAAGTCTTATTTGTATGACTTTTTATTCATACATATAAAAAGTTGTGCCGAATAAGCCGAAAACTTGTTCTTTTACATAATACAGTATTTGCCTTAATTATATCGGGGTTCGTTAAAGAAGGTAATTTAGGTGAAGTCATCGAACATTTGAAAGCCGAACTGATGAATACAATAGATTGGATTATTCAATGCTTAGTTAGAAGTTTGGATTCTTTTCGTTTGTTGTGTTGTCTTCATGATGTTGTTCATGAACTTCAGTTTTAAACCTAGAGAAATTACTTCACATTTTCCCATTATATATATATTTTTAATGATACCGACTATTATTATTTTGAAGTAAAGAAAACTGGCTTTCATATAAATATATTAACATCACATTATTATTCTATGCAGATGTCTGATCTGGTAACACCTAAATTGATAAATAGAATGCTGCTGATCGAATGAGTATAGAGCAACATTGCTGATTTGACTAGTAATATCAAGATTAAAAAAATATTAGAATACAGATATAGTTGTATGATTGAAATTTTCGTGACCATCTAATATACCCTAATGAAAAGTATTAAAAATTGTCCAGTATACAACCTACAAGATAATAATACAAGTTGATCAGTTAAGAATAACAGTAAAGTGGAGGAAAACTCCTTTTTAAACATGTATGGCACCCTTATTTCGATGCATGATTTGATAATGATGTCATGGGACTTCACTGCCCATTAGTTAATTACATTACTATCGTGATCATAGTCCTCTAGATTCAAGGGCGCATGAGAATTTTATACAAACAAGGAACATTATGGCCAGTAGTGGCATCATCAAAAGAAAAATATAATGTTAAAAATGGTCTGGTATGGAGTCACGAAAGCTCTTGAAATACAAAAGAGTAGGAGGAAAATATAAATGTTTACAACTTTATTTTCAAAGAGAAGAGGGACTTTTTGTATGAACCGTGTTTATGTTATTTTTTATAAGCGATATACATCAGATTTAATATGTTCACTGTAAAGAGGTTAATAGAAGTGCGATATTGTTAAAAGCCAAAGTGAAGAACAACTTATTAATGTAGGCTATAATAAAAAAAACTTTGATTGATTTGCTGAAGACGAAGCAAAAACTATAATTATTATAATGTAATACAAACTTTGATTGAATTCCAATTTCATGACAAAGCTGGAATAAGCGGAATGTGACATTTACGCTGTAAGCATATATAGTTACACATCAATAATCGAGTGTAGGTTCTACAAGTCTTTCTGCATAAATAAAAGTAGTTTCTTATTGTATTGAGTTGTCAAAGATAATACACCATTCCAACATATTTTTGAATTCTTGATACCTCTACTGCGGTATTATATTCAGTGTAATTTAGAAGGCTTTAAAAAGGAAATTAATTCTGTAATATTTTCCAATATGTGGCATTGCCTTATTATTTAGTTATATTTCAATAAAACGAATGTTTTTTCTTATTTTGTTAGTGCAAGTTGTCCGCCAATAAGTAATTATACACAGATGAACTTTCGAAGCAGATTAGCTGCTGTTTTCATTTATTTAGAAATAAGTTATTTCTATGGGAATAAAGTCAAGTTATTAATGGCACAACATAAGCATTTGTACTGCCATATGTATACGAGGTATACAATTATGTTATACTTCGCGTCAACATTTGGTGTAAAATTACAGCATTCTGCTTTTTACTTTATTTTACATGTACGTTTTCATCACAAAAGAGTACTGTACTTCAAAGTTTACAAAAGCTTTTACACTTACTGTTATGTAGTACAGCACATAACAAAATGACATTGCAGCACACTGGAAATTCCTCATAAGTTACCGTAACATTAGCTTTTAACTGCTACAATTGAAGTTGAACGTTATCACGCTGTCAAAGATTTAATTCGATGACATTAATTCAACAAGGTTTATAAAGGAAATTTCGATATCAAAAATTAAGAATAATATTGCTAAAATGAAGAATTGAAGTGAAAAGGGAATGCGGGATTTTTTTTTGGGTCAAATCCTATAATATAAAAGACGAAAAGAATATATTATAGTCAAACCAATAGAAATAAATATTAAAATAAAAGCAAATATATTCACCTCCCCCAACTCCATACATTCCAAAATTCTATCCTTAGAATAAAATCCTGCTAAGAATGGAAAACCGCCTAAAGCTAGACTTGATAAACCTATACAAAACCCAGTATATAAGACTTCAAAATAGTTGTTTAGATTATTACGGTGTTATACCATTTTACATATTTTACACAATTAACTCATATACATCACGTACAGTAGAAGCATACTGAATTCTAACATCAATAAGAATATTGAAGATTAAGATAATATTTCAAAATGATATTGGCATCTATTATTAATATACGCTAATCTATAGATTTTTAAAGGGCTAGTTTTATTCTGAGAAAGTTCAGACTGTGAGAACTTTCCTTTTGACGTCGTGTATTATTATATCTGCGCCAAGCTATATAGGAACACAAGAATAACCGTGTTAGCTTTATATCCTTGAATTGATATTTTTGTGAATTTCTCATGTTTAATTGCTAGATGAGAAATTAATAAATATAAAAATTAATAAATAAAATATAATTGTAGTCAATACTATCATTCAACAAAATATTTTTTTAACATTCATGTATTGTATTTTTACTAACCCTGAAAAGTAGTCCTTATTACGTTGTTAATAAATATTGTCCGTTGTTGTGATTCAAAGCTCAACACAAATATTGTTATAATAGGTCGATTATCTCTCTTGTATATATACTTACAAAATAAAACAAAGTCCAAAACTCACATGGCTGATTACGAAATTTCTGATGTAAATGTTAATGAATGACAGATTTTATAATAGAAAACTTCAGTGGATCTAAAATATTTTAATCAAATTGTTCACACGATTATTTTTGATTCAATCTGATAATTATGTTGAACGTGCTTTATGGATTAACTTCACTAAAATAACTTCAGTGCAGACGCCAGCTTCCAAGTATATTAAAGTAAATATTTAAGTATAGTTAACTTTCCAAATAAATACATGTAAATATACGGTAAGCGTATATTTAACTACATGCATCATGTAAATTTCAGAATATATACTTCTAATGATACGTATACCTGTTATAACATGCTAATATCAAAGTTTTCATACATTACATACTTGACACTTTATACATTTCCATCATTGATTCTTACACAATACGCAATATAGGTGTGTTAAAAATACTGACGATGTAATTATTTCGAATTTTGAGAAATACAAGAGACGAAAATGGTTGAAAGATAAAAAAAAATCTAGGTTTCTTGAGCAATATTATGTTAAACTTTTTCCAATATTTTAAACAATTTCGATAATTCCGGTTTACAGTTTACTTAAAATTTTGGTGTACACCGCAATACGTTGCGACACGGCCGTAATAATAAGTTATAATGCGGCCGCAAGACGATTTCATTACGAATTGCAAAACAGCAGTTAGTGAATAAAGTCAAACATATTTCTTGCAATACGGAAGTGAGCAACCCCTCGGAATATTCTCTCCCTGAATTTCATGGAAAATTAACTTTCAAGACCAATTTTAATAATATTAAAACCGCTGGTGCCATAAAATTGACTGAGGAAAATTTCACCTCAAAAACATTTGAAAATAACACAACACCCAATATTTTCCCACTGAAGCGAGAGTGAGGATTTGCTTTCTGTATAAAAGTGACTTTCACATCACTCGTGAGAACGGTGGAAAGTGCAATAAATTGTATTCCCACAAGTATTATTTTCTATTGGGCTTCTCAGCTCTGATTTATTATACCTGCTAGGTTTTTCAAAAAAAACACGATAGAACGGAAGAGTGCACATTTTCAGATTTGCAAAATACATTTATTGCTATTCAGGTTATATACAGAAAAAAATTTTTTTGCTGTTTTTATATTATTTGTTAATACGTTTTAAAAATGTAATAAAATGACTGAACAAAAAAAGAGAGATATTATTCACAATGTGGTTAACTTGATTATTTCAAAATTGTTAGTTTTTCCAGTTGAATTTTCTAAAATTCTTTGTTATTGTTTCTTACGAGCAAGAGCTTTGAAGTGTAGATTTGTTTTAACACCTGAATTAATATTATTGGAAAAAAGTTACTTTCCAATAAGAGATACAGTATTTTCGCCATTAATAATGTCAGGGTTTCACTATTTTTGTAATACTGAGTGCGTACTGTCTCTATTACTCTCTAACGAGAACGATTTAGCATCAGCATTCTACGGGATCGAGATCGTTGATTCTTCCATCTCGCCTTCAGGAGCCTATAGCGATGTCCCTTCTCGACTCTGTCTAACCAAGATTTTCTTACTTAAGAATAACTTGAAATTTCTCATTTTAGATTGAAAGGAAAATACTAGAACAGCGGATCAATTCCCTTTTTCCCGACATGATAAGGTGATAATGTACTTGTCTGGCCTGAATTGCGAATAAACGATTAATTATACAGTTTGACATCATCAGTTATTCAAGATACTCCACTTTTCGTGTTTTCGAAAATATCAATTTCATCTTAAGATTCGCGTGGGTTTCCTCGTACATACAAGAAGTTCATTACTGTAGCAACAAAATCTATACAAAAGCTTATAGAAACAATACTCTTCCTGAAAGTTCTCTTTTATATATTAAACTGCATTGCCACGGCAACTTGATTCTCAGTAGAATCTTAGGATAATGTAAAGACCTCTGCATCTAATAAATATTTTGTCTTTATAATTGTTAAACAATACCTTATTGACAGAATATAGAATACAACAACGGAGAAGTTCAGATATTAAGTCGCTCAAACAATATTTAGTACTTTGAATGAAACAAGCACTAAACAATGGATAAGATACAATACAATGTAACAGTCTCGGGGAGTAAAGTTTACTAAATAATATATATATACAGTATATTTTATGTTATAACATAATGTTTCAATAAAACATTGAATTGAACGATAATAATTATTGTTTGAAAATGAGCATTTCAAGAATATATATTTCCATGTTATATTGATTACTAAGGGAGTGAAATATCGAGACATAATAATGATAAGATTTTTAGTTTCTATAATTGTCGTTGGTCAATAGATCTTTATTTTTATGCAAATGTGCTTGATTAACTAATTTTTTTTATTCATGTGGAAATGAACAAGTATAAAAGCACAATATACTTCAAGCTTAATTTCACAAAGTTTCATCTATTGAATTCTAACATAACATCAAAGTATGTTGATAAGATTCCAGTTATCAATATTGTTTCAAAATAAAGGCTTTGCTTGTGTTTGCAATGCTCCTGAGTGATAAAATTATTATTAAGGATACCAATTATATATTAGAAGATCTTCACATTTTTTACTGTGTTTCTTGCTGATGAATGATTATAATAGGTGGTATGAAGAAGCAATTTATAATCATTATAATTTAGAGACTTATTTTTATACATATTTAATAAAAATCCTAACTGAACATACACATGAGATGAAATAAAAGGAGCGAAATGGAAAATTAAATGCTATTAAACTGCAAAAAGCAAATTAAATAATATTATTATATGTATGAATACAGAAAATAAATTTTAATACATTATAATTAGATTATGTTGTTAGATTTTCGGAGATTCAGTGGCTTTTCTTGATAATAATTCACATTCAAAATTATGGATTAGACCACTTCAAAACACAATAAAATACTGGAGTTTCGTTTGCTATATTATCATACAAACATTTTCAAATATTAGTCCCAACTGCGTTATCTAAATTTATATTGTAAATACACGAATAAACAACAAAAGGTGCATTTACATTTAATTTTAAAATAAAATTATGGATAAAAAACAATGAATACGTTTTAAATTACGAGAAGTGTTGATAATTACACTAATGGATGAATGAGTAATGAGGAGTATGTCGTGGTGTTAATTGATCAGATAGGACACTATTGACATTGCAAGTCAGTTCAGCTAATTGCTTGAATGAGTAGGCCAGTGGAGAGTGTCACATAATGGAAGCAGTATAATATATACAGTACGTTGTGTGGCGTTTTTTCATTCACAATAATATGGATTTTGTTGCGTAAATATAAATTTTCAGCAGAAATGTATAATACTGTATAGTCTCGCAATGGTAAAGGTAAAGAAGCCCCTGTGTCATAGGACACCACGCCAGCATTGGCGTATGGGAGATGCAGATGCACGGCTCTGCATATTCATTATAACCTCGGCACAATTGGAGGTGATGTAGTTAGTACTGCACTCCACCGCCCTTTACTCCTCGGTTTTATCCCAGGTACCCATTTCTAGAGACTGGGTGAACCCAAGGAGTTATTCTGGAGGAATGTGGGAAGTAAATAAATACCGCTCCACACTGGATTTGAACCCGGGACCTCCAGCACCACAAGCTAGAGCCGTGCCTTTAGTCCACGGTGACTCCTTCGCGATGCCTGAAACAATATTTATCCTCAAGAATTTAGCATAATCTATATTTCGTAACAGATTATCTCATAATCTGAAATATTTTTTGTCGTTGCATTGTGAAACATTTTTTGTTTATCACGGCGTGGAAGATAGGAAATGGCTTTGATATATAATGCAAATTTTCTGTAAATATATTGTCAGAATTAAATTTCTTTGATAACGGAAACAAGTTACCAGTTAGGATTTTGGATATAGGCTAGAAATTTGTTATTGTCTCTCATGAATAATGATTTCCATCAAATTTCTGTAAACGACTTTACTGTATAATAATGCAGATCCACAACATAAATGTAGGATGCACCATATACTTGAATATTTTATTGCACATTTAAAGCTACTTAATGTTGAAATTTGCTACACAAAAGTTTCTGCACTGCAGATTTATTTCTTGAAGTTTATTTAAATTGCTCTATTTCAACACAATTTCCAGCTCATTAAAATATCGCAGCAAGTTTGCGAGATGAGCTTTACATTACAGCAGACTTGAATTTATACGTTTGAGTACTATAAATGTTTAATTCATTGCTGGCGAAACCACTGTAATTCAACCAACCCGGCGCCTTTGCACTGCTCAGATAGAAAAGAAAATTAATGCATTGCCAGGAATTCATCTCACTCCTATAAGATTATATAGGGTCGTAATTGAAGTCTTGAGAATGTGGACGCTCGGGAAACTTAATATTAAAACTCAAACTAAATGTGATAATACGTCATTAAATAGACTAATTATAAATGAAAACATATAAATATTAACAATTTTATTACATTAATTCAAGGGTGCAAATAGCAATTAAAATTTTATGTACAACTCTTTCTGGAGAGTTCGTCTTTGCTCTCAACCCACCGCTGCCACCCCATACAGTATACAAGTCAATTAATTTCTCAATATCTTTTTTCTTTAAATATCTTTGCTTTCGAATCAAATCTGGAATTTAAAATAACACAGTAAAATAATTTCTTAGTGATTTTGATTAGGAATTAGTTTGATTTGTCTGTTGCATTGCCGATGAATTAATTAATCAACAATCATCACGAAATATTTCAATACACTTCGTAATGCCTGATGAAAACTCTCCAAAAACGAACAAAATAATAGTACCAAGAACAAGCATTTTAACATGTTGTATAATAATGACACTTACGAGTTAGACACATCTCATATTTGGTGACGTATGGTTTTTGCAAATCTAGATATACCGTATATTTCAAGTTTGAACTTTACTAAATTTACTAAACAATGTCATTTACACACACATTATCCTATTAATTCGTTTTTTTTTACATAATTTTATCACGTTGATATTTTTAAGTTCCCGACTTTAGATGCGCAATTTTTTCGATATTGCTTTTTTGTTGTTGATGATTATTGATCAGTTTTTTAGGAGTCAGTTGCAAAAATCTAGTCGCCACTGGCGACCAGGAGACTGGTTATTTGCGTGCCTGTATTAATTACAAAAATAAATTACCAATATACTGAATCAAATTAGAAACTTCAATACGTAATATGTATGGGATTGAGACTAAAGAAATACCAGGACTGAACCCTATCTTAGAAACAAATCGGGTCTAAAATCAAAGATATATCCCATCCTAGCTATAGCTTATGTGCTACAAAAATTATACAGATTAGGTATAGCTTCCTGACCAGAGTTTTTTTTTCGTAGTTTTTTTCCTTTTTCCTTTGTCATTATTTTTATGATATTCGATTTGACAATAGAGCAATATTTTGAAATATGGTGACCAGAATCAAATTTGGGATCAAGTTATAAAACCTGGATCGTGTTTTAGTGTTATCTACTGTATAGTGGAAACACTGCTTAGATAATGATGTGATAAATATTTTTCATACATTATTAAGTATAACTTACAGAAAGACAGCTTTCTCCATCGTAATATACTTATTGGAGATTACATTACACTTCGAAATTTTAACAGCAGTCGGGAGTATTATACATTCTTTTAGTATATCCATCACATTCGAGGAACTAATTTCACCCATTGGAATTTGGAAAGGAAGTTGCGTGCTTGATGTGACCGCTAATAAAGCACAATTTATAAGATCTCATATAGTCATATTGTTTAACATTCTCATCCAATTTCACGTTACTGCTTATGTTCCTACATTTCCTATATCCGTACATTTTGTGAGATAAAAGCGAGACTTTGATATTCTCTGCTGTTAGAGACTGTGAGTTATTATCCTGTTTTCTCTAAGATAACCAATCCTGCATATAAAGACCGTTATACCGTTCGGCATGAGAAATTCAAATCAATTCATTTTATACCTCCAATCTGATGCAGAGATTTGTCAACACGCTACTTGTGGAAATGGAAATTAGTTACGTCATTTATTCATGTAGGTGGTTTTATGATGAAAATGGGGGGAGGAATATTGGATTAGGGTGATGTAACGAAAAAAGAACAATTTGAACAAGTAAAAGTGTGCGTATATGGTTATTTTTTAAGAATTCATATTTGAAGGTCCATCTTTATTATTTATCTACGCAGCTTCTATGAATTTGTGTAGACTAGTGATAATTCAATATTACTTAATAAGGTTTTTCTTGTATACAAGAGAGCATGTATTAATTATTTTTCAACTATATCTATTTATATTAATAGACCATTTATCAATGGGACTGTTGCCAGAGAGACAACAAACTGATTGATAACATTATAACAGTTGTACAGATTGTAATTATCTTCGAAAATACGCTATAGTGTAATTCATCTTCAAAATTATAGATTAGACCATTTCAAACACAGTAAAATACTGGATTGACGTTTTGTTTGCTTTATTATCATACAATCATTTTCAAAATGAAATATTTTGAGGAAGGGAAGTATAACATACAAATAAAGTTACAAAAAGAGGCATAAAATCAATGGACAGATTCCACAAAACTGTTTCAAAAATAGTTAAGTCCAAAACCTGGGGTGTCATTCATTTGATTGTTACCATGTTTGATGATTTCTATATGGCTTCCACTGTCGGAAGTTTTGTCTTTCTGTTCGCACTAGGGTTTAATTTTCTATCAACCTTTCCCACTGGCCCCTCCCTGGTAACAGTTAAAATGACAACCTTGTGAAATATGGAAAAAAAGGCTTTTTTCTACTAAGCGAGGTCCTTTTGTTCCTTTGCACGACGAGGCTGTAAACCTTAAAAGCGTCACTGAGTGAACTATGTCTCACTGTAAGAGTAAATTGCGAATAAACTGCATATAATGTCCACGGAAAGTGTGTGTAGTTCTGCTGAGTTGTTTCTTATATCATGATTAGAATTTGCATTGTTTATTGTTTATTGAGATAAGTGTACAAAACAGCTTTTAAAGCCAATGACATGTACAATATAATATGAGAATTACAAACAAATGTAGAAATAGTGTCCATGTTTGCAAAATTTGCATGATTATTATATACCATTTAAAATTGTTTTGAGATATAAATAATGTAATATATTTGGAGACAATTTTCTGACCTTACTAACATTTAAGCACTTATAATTTCAAATTACAAAAGGTTACAATTTTGTATTTTCTAAATAGCATGTAATAATTTTAACGTTATGTGTTACAGTAGTAGCAAATACATCAAATGATTCAATATGGTTTACTAAATTCACAAACTTGATCATTCTAGATGAGAAGAACTTGTCAGTATGTTGTATTGTAATTCGTTTCAGTTTTCTTGTAGGTAGCTAATAATTTATATTTTAAATATGACATCCTTTTTTACTATATATAATTAATAGTATTTGATATTATGGACGATCGTAGAGGTCCTTATCATATAAAGATATTGAATTAAACTGCACTTCCCTAATTTTCGGTGTTTCCCATTCGTTCTACATGTTTCAAAGCATATCTCCTCATTTTCAAGAGCCTAAATAATTATTATTTTTAGCTCTATAAATGAAGCGATCTTCTTTGAAACACGTATAGCAAATAATAAAGTAGAGAAGTTGAGTTTAATTCAATGTCTGTGTAATTTTAAAATAGGATATATACCCCTAATCCCCTATTATGAAACTCTTCTGTGAATGAAATTTTACATCCTTTGAATTACTGATATCTTGTGAACTTCCGGTGTTATTTTTCTTCGATTTCCGATCAGAAATAAGTTACGATATTGATGTGTCATTTAGTATGTGCAATTTAATTGCTTCTATTTGACGAGTAACTATTGCATTAAACTAATAATGAGAATATGTAACTCAGTTGGTATAGAGCAGGCTAGTCCTGGATAAACCAAGGTCGTGGGTTGGGTAACTTGGGTTCCACTGGAGCCGAAATTTCTCTTGTTCTTAATTTATTTTTCTAATCCATTGTAGTCGGTACACCATTTTATTTACATAATTTATAACTTTTCAACCTCTAATAA
>JAQIWE010003093.1:0-12207 GCA_034698565.1 Campodea plusiochaeta | reverse complement strand
GTATTAGATCTGCTATTCACTGATTAACTTTACACTTTTCACAGTACAAAGTTATTCCGCATTATAGAGGTTTTCTTTTCATCTCGTAGAACGACAAACTTCCTAAAGTAATTATGATTTTATTGTAATAAATAACTTTTCAATTTTCCACAATAAACGTTCCAACAATGGTTTGACCATAATTTATGGAAATTGGA
This sequence comes from Campodea plusiochaeta, assembly GCA_034698565.1. NCBI lineage: Eukaryota > Metazoa > Arthropoda > Diplura > Rhabdura > Campodeidae > Campodea > Campodea plusiochaeta. Next base: position 12,010 of record JAQIWE010003093.1, on the reverse strand, counting down.
AACTATAATCATAAATAAATTTGTCTTTTATTTATGATAGAAGAACCTGACATTACAGTATAACTCAACCCTTGAGAAATCGATCTCATTCTCACTCGCAAGTCAAAATGTTCACTCGCAAACAATTTTAGATTTTTGATTGAAGTTTTTACAAAGTTTTTTTATGCGGATGCGATGGGGAAAATTGAAAGTAAATTTAGAAAATAATGCGAGTTCATTGTGAAGAAAAGCCAATTCGAAAACCATCCGCAAAGTGTCACCATGGTTGACTCGAGCGAAGAAAATTTTGAAAAATTGTGGTGAAAACTACCATTTTTAGATGGCTTTCACTGATATTGTGTGACGTGTCTAAGTTTGTCAGTTTTCAACTGAATATTTTCGTTTACATTTTTCAGAATACTATTATTTGTATAAAAATGTTACTCGCAACCTGACAAAGTCCACTCGCAACTTGCGAGTAGCGAGTGGGTTTACAATTAAACATGACCGTTGATCATCTAACCCATGCTGACCGTTAATAATATCATTTCTTCTCTCGTAAATTTCTGTCATCTTCAATACAGATTCTCAGCTATCTGGTGGCTTCGAAACGGCAACTCTTACATAATGGTCATTTTGTTATTTGTGAGAAAATAAGATTAGGTACTTCCAACTTATTTGATTTGCGAAAACAAAAAAAAAGAAAGCAACATCCCGGGAAATAAGATTTCTTTCGATACGTTTTTCTGGCAAATTTCCAACAACAAAATTCCTAAATTACGTAGGAAGTTTACAGTAACAGACTTGTCCGTGGCGGTCATCCAAAATAACACTCCTTGTACTTCACGGGTTTCGGGAAGGAGCGCTTCGGTGTTCTGCTTTGATGTGATTAATTTAAAACTAACTTGTGTCTTAAGAAAAGATGCAGTCTTTATAATAAATTAAACCAGTACTTTCAGGAAGTCGAATAATCCCGCTGTGCTCCTATCGCATTACCTTGATTGCATTTTCGTAAGGCTCTTATTGTGCATACCGCAAGAACAGTACGAATAGTGAATTTTTCGAAATGTAATGGATAAAATTATTTTCAGAATTTAAATATTTCCTGAGGTGTACACATAACAGCATATGAAAGTAATAACATTCCATCTTTTAAGTTATGAAAGTTTTGTTAGAGATCGCTTTCAAAGTGAAACGTAATGGTACATCTATCTGTCCAAACATCATGTCATAGTATGAGAAATAAATAAACCGTAATGAAGAACTGAACCGGCTACTCTTTAAAAGTATTCCTTATGAAACGTCTACGCAGTTCTAAAAGCAAATACTATACATTACGTGAAATAACCGTATCCATTCATATCAAAATATTTTTAAACTATGAATATTGTTTTTTTTATAACGAATCACAGAAAGTGCAGATATTGCTATACTTACGAGTTAGTTTAAAATCGCCAAGACAAACTATGAGCAATATTATTCTTCGCTCTTCAAATTGGTATTATGTCAAAGCATTGGCGCCGACTTACGAAAACCTCAGGACGTGTTCAGAAATTAGGGAACTTTAGATATCATTCTAGAAGCGCCACCATGGTTGGCGCGAGAGAAGAATTTTTGTGAAAAATTATGGTAACAACCCTGCATTTTAGACCATATATTTTCAGTGAGATTTTGTAAATTATCGGTATATGTTTTCTAAATTCATAAAACTCAGACAGGAATGATCACAAATTTCACATTTTTTAACTAAGAAGAAAATTTTGAGGAGAAATTACAGGATTTTACGAAATTTACGACAGTTTATCAAAAATTGTCTGTTTTTATAAAACTCCTCATTTTTCAAACTCATTTTTACTGATACTAGAATTGAAAACTGACTTGTGCAAAGGAGAATCAGGGGGTGGTTTGCATCCCCTGGTTCTGCTCAGCGAGTGCTCAAGCACCTGAGCACCCCCGTAGTCGGCACCTATGTGTCAAAGTCAAGAACGGACTTTATCCTTTTCAGTTTTTATCAAACATCCATCTTAACTTGTAACATTATCTTCTGAATTGACCTTTGATTTGGCAACACTGTACTTCACTGTCCCCATTGAACATAATCCTATACAGTAAACGTAATTTGTTCTTACCTGGAATTCAACTTTGTAGAGAATAGGGAACTTTCTTCTTTGTTCGCATTGCTTGAGGAATCCAGCTTTGTCCACTGGCTTGTTGGAAATATTCGAGAGAATTCCATCCTCTTCCGCTGAAATAGAGAAATTAATTAAATATTGCTATTTTCAGATAGAATACACGTGTTCGGTGTATTGGCTTAGATATTGGTTTGTTCCTATGAAGTATGTTGCCGTAGGTCTAGTGGCGTAAAGACAAATATATAGTCTGGAATGTTCGATAAAAATAGAAGCAGAAGAAGTTAATCAAAGTGCGTGTATTGTGAGATGCCCATTGATACAAATATATGTTTTTCTAAAAATAAATAAATAATAATATAGGGTCATTGCAACAGTAAAAGTGATCTTCTGCACAATACAGTTTTATGTATAGTTGCTGTAATCTTTCACTATCACCATGAGAAGATTACACAAAATAAAATGTCTGCAATATTTCCTCGCTGGGAAGCTCTACTTCCGTGTTCTCTGTCACAATGTCACTGTGCGTACATCAATGTTTCATTAACTTTATCTCCAACTAATGCATCAATTGTTAGAATGGTTAGAATTGAAAGCAATAATCCTCTTTTTCTACACATAGGTTGTAATCCTCATTTACTATATTATGCCTTATATATAGAATTTTTTAAGTAATCAAAAACATAAAAATAGAAAAGCAACTATACAAATTCAATAACGTTTCTAAATAATAATGATGTTGAATTCCGTAAGTTAATTTCGGAATAACAACACTTGCCACATGAATTATTCCTTCCTAACAAAATCAAAAGTTCTCGCATTATTTATGAAAATCTCATCATTAAATGTATTAAAAAATTGCAACAATGATATTTGAAGTCGTTGTACTCTAAAGTTCAATGATACATAATTTACTTGTTCGCAACCTATTTTTTCGAGCAGCATTAATAATTAAATCGGAATGCAGTCTCTAATAACAAAGAGTATTTCCCTCTCTGTAGCACAAGGCTGGATTAGACTCACAGACAGTATATAATGAAGTCAAATGGATTTTCATAATTAGTTTCAAACAAACAAAACAGGATTAAACTCTGAATGCGACGATGTCAAAAACACAACTAACTTCCACTTTTAGTTCTGCTCACTGACTTTGTAATTCGAACAATTTGTTGTTCACTAAAGTTTCTGTCTACAACTATTTTATAAAGAAACTTCAAATATGAATGCTGTATTTGTGTTGACTTCCATGGCAACAATTTACAGCAGAATTCAGAAATAATTGCATGAGAAATAGAAATAGAAGAAGTAAATAAGATTTCGATCATATAAATTTGACAGAAAGCAGATAGAAACTATAACAATAAAAAAATACATTTATTTTGGACTGAAGGATCCAACAGTCATGTGGTTTAATATTTTAAAACATGAAAGCAGCGAAATGCATTCCCTTATGTACGAAGTTAGTGGATATCACAAGGATGAAAATAACTCATTGATTGTTTCTATAATTTCCAATATATTTTAAATTTAAATTAATATTGTGAAATAATTCCATACGTTTCTTAATAATTTAACAGTAATTTATTTTAAAATGTATAAATGTGTCGGGTTCTTTTTTATTCTCAATACAGTGTATTTTAAAATAATTATGATAATATTTAGAAAATGTAAATTCAAAATTTTCATCCAAAAAAAGAAGGTTTAGAAATCATGATGTAAATTTAACGAAATACCAGTGGTAATTCTTTTTTAAATTTCTAAGACCACATTATGCAACATGCTGAAGAGCCTGTGAAAGAGAATAATAATGACTTCATATCACTCATTGTTTTTATTATTGAAAGATTTTATAAATAATTCTTTCATGAGCTTTCTCTCAAGTGAAAGGCTGACGTACAGAAGAATTAATTCTCCATCAATCATGATTTCGTAACATCTTTTGTAATGTAGATTTGTGAGAAATACTAAAATAGCATCAACAATTCGCTGATTCTGTACTACAAAGCCTTTCGAAAATAATGAGTTTGTGCTCAGAAATAGTAACCCAGCATCAACGTGCTTTATTGAAATAATTCTACTGGAGTATGGGGAAACTAATATAAGCTGACTGTTCTGAGTTATTTTCCTTCCGTCATTATTATTTACATGTGTAACAATAGTAACATGTAAAAGACATATTTTTTCAACTGAAGCAAATAACGTAAAATTAGTTTCTTTTTTTAGAATTTTTAGGATATATTTTAGAAAAACACTAATAACATAATTGAAAACTGCCTGCTCTTCTTAAAATGTTCATAAAAAACTGACCAAGGTATTTTTATAACATATCAAAGTTCTTAGTTTTTTTTATTTGTTGTTCTCTGCATTAATAACATAGTTATAAATATACAGAAATATACAATATGTAGTTATATGATCTCTTATGGCATTCAAAAATTTCACTAATCTTAACATATAAAAATACATAGAATTTTCATCACAAAAAACATTTATATTATAATTTATGTCTTCCAAGAACGTTAAATATTTTAATCTGGAATTATGATAAATTGGACAGTCAAATACAATATGTTTGAAATCTCTTAATACATTTTGATTACGTAAATTACACGTTTGTATTGGATGGTCTAGAATTTTCTTGCTGTTAAAAAACCATGGACATTTAAATTGTGTTCTTAATTTTGTTAATAATTTCATTGCATCCATATTCCAATTTATTGTTAAATACACTTACGTTGTTAATATTTCTTTAGTGTTAGTGACATTGTATTTACATTCTAGATTACTCCGCTGCAGTACCATATTTTTTTAGAACATCCAGTAATATTATATTACCAATATTAGTTAATGAATTTTGTACAATATAATCTAATTATGAACATTATAAATTTTGTCTAATGAAGTTATTTCAAGCTTTTTTTAAACAAATACGTCATAGACATTTTTTTTTTTTTTTTTTATAAAAAAAAAATGGTGGCATACAAACTGTTTCTTTCATGATCATATCTGATGAAAAATTTGAAAGTGCTAGGAATTTTCTAATAGAAAGTTCTTAGTTAAAAGGCCTTTACCGTACTGATTAAAATCACAATGTTTACGAAAGCACTAAATAAATACCACAAATTTGTAAAATAACAATTTCATTTACCAATACTCTTCTCTTCAGCTTTTAAGATATCACCTGCAATTACTCCTATCTTACTATACACAATAAAATTAACAAGACAGAATAAAATTAGCGAAGTAAGAGCTTTTCTGTAGTATATGGCAGGACCATCCCATCAGTTAATAGCATAACCATCTGTAACTAAATTGCACTTTACTTGTGACGTCATTCTGAGTGGTGAAGTCACTTTATGTTGAGGTTTTACTCTCCATACCTTTGGACAGTTCTCTCTAACTTAAAAGCAGTTGTCTTAGGATTTTCATATGGAGTTAAATGAAAAGGCATTTATTTTGTGAAATATATATTTCGAAGAAATTTCATCCAGATTACATTTGAGATTTTACTTATTTAATTCTGCGAATGTGTTTAGTCTACCTCCTTCGACATCACATCTTCACCTTTGCTATTGTTTTAGTGACAAAAACTTTTTGCTCTAAAAACTGCGTTACAACAGATAAAAATCACCTAAAATTAAATTGTACTTGATTCGCAAGAGAAAATTTAAATCCTGCTGAGAAATGAGGTTTTGAAAAATATTTTACAATAGAGGTGAATGTATTAATTATCAGGAAAATAGAAAGTAAATTTCTCAGTCCAGATATTTTTGTAAGTACCGGCATACATGTACGAGTTCTAATTTGAAACTCCGGGGTGAAATCTCTGATAGCAAAAAAAGTTTTTTTAAGTATTTATTTCTAAGACGTTTATTAATTTGAATGTTTCCTATACTTTTCATTGTTAATGTTTTCAATGATAGAATTTATTTTTCTTCTCTTTCAAACTTTCGTATTTGTATGCTTTATTTTATAATATTTCTATAAAAATAAACACAACCATGGAGAGAACCTGAGTCATTCACCAAAATAATCAGCAAATTCCAGTTAGTATCGCACCTGCTTTCTATCTCTACACTCCTTGTCTAAATTCTATTCTCAAAACCTCAAGAATTTCCGTATAGATCTTTGTATAAAATCATCTTTCTCGTAGCCTCCCATAAAACACAACTCTTTGTTTGAAAATTGAAAAGACTCGAAGTAGTTAAGAAAACTTTCAGCCATAACAATAAGTAAACTTGGAATCTTTTGAATACGCTCCAAACGCCTGGAATAATGCATCAATATTTTTTGGAAGAATTTGGCTGATAAGTTGAAAGTCAATAACGGTTTTTGAATAAGCTTCTGATAAAGTTATCTAGAGCAGTAGGACGCTTCAGAAAATGCTGTAGAAAGTTTTTGTTTGAATTTGAGATTTTGTTTAAAAGAAGATTGTTTTAATTTGAGTAGAATCAAGTTGCAGCTCAGAGACTTTCAAAGGATTTTTATAATGATATAATATGTATCGTGGTTTCGTAATAGCTTTTGGAAATTTGATATCGGGTCTCTAAATAAGATATTCAACTTTTCTCTTTGTTAATGTTAAAGAAGAAGAATTTGCTTTTTTGTCTGTCTTATACAATATAGTATAACAATATGGCTTTTTATTTCTATCAGTATAGCAATAACTTATTTTAGTAAATAATAACCTGGTCGGATATTTGGTATCGAATAAATGTTTCATAAAAGTGTTGTAGTATTTTGTTGAGAAAACGGAGCTGATTATTTTCAACTTTCTCTTTAGCATTTTCTTGTTTTATGTTTGAAAATGACATGCCATAGGTATAATTCACATAAAGATGGAAATAATCAGAAATGTAATTGTATGTATGACCCTATCGTTATTTCTTTTTCCCTCTTCTGTAATAAGATGGAAAGGGACTTTTTGAAGGAGTCGTGAATATATAGACGCAGTGGGGAGATTTTTTTTTTTATATGTATGAGATTATGGCAATATAAAATTCCATACGAAACCCATCACAGTTTCACAATTCTGTAATTCCACTTTTCTACAGAAAAAAATCGGCAGCGAACTGTAAAATGCATTTTTCTCTCGACGACATTTACAGATGCATGTAATTTCACTTATTCCCGCATATATCTCTGGATGAAATCCCTTGTATGCTGTTATTTAGCAGTACAATCATAGTGTTAGGTTATTTGTCTGCGGCAGTACCATGTTGTAAAGATTAGGCCTGCTGCCAGAAATGTAATAGAATTCTAGATGGGACTTGTATGTAATATACGACCGTGGGGTCATTGAACCTAGTAGTTACTTGTGTTGACATACCCAAGGCAGCAGTATAAGCGGAAATTGAAAAGATGTTGTAAATTCTTACTTAACAGACAAAGCGCTAGAATAAAAGAATGTGCCTAGAGCAGTAGAGAGAGAGCTAAGATTTAGTAATGAGCAGTAATAACCAGATTAAATATTATAAAGTTACATAAAGGTCATGAATGAGCCAACGGATAATAACTTATTCCTTTTTCCATTTCGTCATAATAAATTGTCAATTTAAAAAAGGGGTTATGTTTTTTATGAGAATATATGCCAAAAATATTACATTGAAGTAATAGTGGTTCAAAACTCAAATTTCTATGTTTTCCATGATACTCTCGTTCCAAGTGAAAATGATTTTTATATAAAAAAGCAAACATTCTTTATGTCTGAAATCATATTTATTTAAAAAAAGAAGAATCATCCCTATAACAACCAATATCCGGAAATTCATGTCTTATTTCTTCAGCAGAATCAAATAAAGGATAAAAGGAAGTAGAATCTATACGGTCTCAGCAGTCTCCCTCCTTCCATTGACGACAAGAAAGTAAATGTGAGAAAAATGAAAAGCATCACTGACGTAAAATTTCTGAAATTCTTATGAAATAAGCATATTAAGTTTCAACTATCGTACTATCAAAATTTGCTCAACATCAGTATCATTTGCTTGGAAAAAAATCTCACAGACGTTTTATCTATAACAACATTAGTTCTTATTATAACATTCTTCAATGTAAAATTAAAAGTTTTGCGTGACATTATATTCATATGACGTATTAGAAGAAACAATATTGGGGAGAAACTCGGAGAAACTATAACACCAATAAAAACTGATACGATTTCAATCGTCTTAAATTAATTTAACAGTCAATAATAAATACAAACTTGATTTCATAAATAAAAGTTATAAAATCATTTTCCTGTGATCAATATATCAGTCTGTACTCGTATTTACAAATTTCCCTTAATTTTAATTCCTAAGCATCATAACTTTTACGTCCCTTAATTAATACCTCATACTGAAAATGACTGAATCAACCTATCACAATTTGAAGATATACGAAGCAAAAATGCATATTCAAAAAATAAAAACTTGAGCATTTAAAAAGTTGTAAACCTCGAAAGTGGATATAACCATTCGTTTTAACTGCAATAAAAATCCCTTTGGAGCCAGAAGCCACAATATAAATCTTATTCATCCAACAACTAACCTCAGCCAAAAAGATTTTGGGATAGGTTTCTATGGAATAGAATGAAAAGTAGAACGCTTCAGAAAAAGTAGGTGAAAGAACTCGCCAAGGATTACGTACCACGACACACAACTAAGGTTGCCACAGCACCAATTTTTGAGAGGATTCTCATCTTTATCATCTATACTGCATTTCTTATGAAAAATCACAAGTTAGCTATCACAATCATTGTCATTTTGAAGCTTACAAGATGGAATGATTGAACTTTGCATTGGCAAAAGTGCAAAACCATGTTTCCTAGTTGGGAGAAGGTAGTTCAGAAGGAAGACAGATAAGTCAATCTAAGTCAAAAAAGTTATACTATACAGTCATTTATTTATTTGTCCCTTGAACGAATTCTTACCGCATTTTCCTATATACTTTTCTTTTTCTTGAGCTAAAGCTCTGATAGTTCTCAATGTCAAAATATCAACCAACATTATTTAAAGTGTTAGTTTGATGAAAAAAACTGTTTTAAGTATTTATTATTCTGAAATCAATATTTAAGCTACACGCGGAGTTGAATGGATGTAGAAGTAAATGAAGCTAATATTGCAGTATTTCAGTGTATCTAGCCTATAATATTGCAGTATTTCAGTGTATCTAGCCTATATTGATTTAAACCAAATCGTCTGGCAACTTTATTGTTTGACTGATGGTGATCTTGTTCAATCCTAAAGTAAATACCTCTCACTTGTCATATGAAAGGAATGAATTTTCTTCTAATTTTTCATTCAGTGTGTGGTTCAGCGTACTCGCTGGATTGAAGGAGCTAAAAATATATTACTGACAGTTTTCGTCTACACTTGAAAAATGGATTTAGGATGGAAGAGATGTATGAAATGAGAGACAAATAATGTTCCTTCGCTTTTTGCTCTTGTTGAAACGGAACTATGCGTCATTTTTTAGCATTGACAGAAATACGAATTCGATTGTTGATTTGAATATATCGACTGTTGTGTGCTTTTTGCGTCTCAAGCATTTCTAAAGTTTTCACATTCTTCGTATATTTTGTCCCTTAGATATAGCAATAAAAGACAAAGAAAGGTTTTGACACATATCAGCTTCTGAAATTACCTTCTTATAGTTATGTTTAGCTGAGACAAGAATTCAACCTTATCAGCACCCATGTATACCCTCCGTAAGAACATAAGACCTACTTCTAGTTAGCACAGTTTGAGAGTTTTATCACCCAAACAATATGGCGGACATTAGAATCTATTGTCCTATTGTAAACAAACTTTCTCCTGTCAAAATCATCAACATTTCCTAACAAGAAATAGTTCTTATGTTGTCGCGCAAGGTAGAAAAGGCAAGCACAAATACCATACCCTAGCTGTCAATTTTATTGTTTGTATTCAATTTTTGAGTCGATAGGAGGTACGTGTATAGGAATTGAAGAACAATTGTAATATAAACGGTATAAGCAACAATTTAATGCCATTTTTATACACGACATTGATCTTTCATAAATAAATGTGATAGCTCGTCAATTTACTTTAACTATTATACTGTTTTTGATAAGGTATCACAAATTTGCTATGAAAAGACTGTAGTCAAATTTGACTATTTCTTTGAGTTAAAATAACTGAAATCAATTAACTAACATGGGCACTTTTCAATAGAGGTTGGAAATTTCTTTTTTCACACAGCCTCCTGATTCTCCTCTTTCTTACACTTCCTATTCCATGGAATTGGAAAAGTATATAAGAAATAAGAATCCGTAAAGAGAACCGAAACTCACAAAAGTGATTCAGTCTTCCACTTTAATTTTGAAGAATTTTTTTTATTCTTATATACATCAGTATCTTGAAGAAAGGACTAGTATTAGTCAGTGCTCAATTGTCATCGACTAGTCAGTGCTCATTTGTCATCGACTTGCTTAAAAAATGAAACCAAAACTTGTATTTTGAATCGGATGCTATTAGTGTTATGAAACAAAATGTTAACCGCAAGGTATTCATTGAAAACAAGATGGGGAGAGCCGGAATTATTTTATTAGTTTACATTTCCTTGTATTGTACTTCTGTTTCAGATAAAATCTAAAACATTTTAGAGTCATAAACTTATTTGGCTGGAAAGATCCATAAAAGAAATAAAAGTACACTTTCACGAAGTTTCTTTGGCAAAAACTACATATAAAAATAGTGTATCACTATAAATAAAACATAAATCGTTTCTGACAAACTACTAACCTAGATATGTTATGAAACTAGGTGAAAATACATGCTGTTTACAAAATGTATTCCAAAATAATAAAAAATATATCAACAAATCATATAATTTGGCAGCAAAATAAAAATATATATTATTAATGCAGAAGTACGGGAAATTGAAATATTATTAAGACCCAGGTTATCTCACATTATATTACGTAATCGTTTTCAAGCCGTCTGCTTGTTTTCCGTTACCTATAAAAACCTACCTTTCCTTGTTAGCAGAAAGAGGTTTTTACATTCTCATTGGGTGTTAAATCACCAGTTCACCCAACCATTGGATTTTATTCCTCAATTATTTTATGTAAATTATACTATTCTAATTGTAACTTAATGGGATGCTTTTATAATCTTAACAAAAAAGATATAAAATCACTAAATCAACGTTACATCATAGAACAACCAATCAAAATTATACGAAGAGAACAAAAAGATCTGTAATAGAGGAAGAACAAACACACAAAGAAAACAAATTATGTAACATGAACCGCGTAGGTAAACAGGAAGAAACCATTAAAAAACCGAAAGAACAAAAAAAAGACTCCTTGACCCGAAGGTGAGCTGGAAATATTTTTTGGGATTATCACAGCCCAGGCATAGCTTTGGAGTGAATTTTTAGCAAATAGAAAAGGCTCCACCGAAAATAGATCACCTTGCAAAGTCTCGCTTGGTGGTACAATACAATAAAGACGTCGCGAATACAACAAGCTTCCGATAATACCGTATAACAGGAAAAGAAAAGAGTATGTGAAGGAATCCCTTGCAAATCGACTGACTTTATCCTTGAATTGAAATAATTCAACCATATTTAATATTTCGTAAAGCCATATTAGTATTTTCATTTCAATATAAGTTACTAATATGACACATAATTACATTAAAGTGGATAATAATAATTATTCTTTGGCGTTATGATGATTACTTCTATATCGTAGGTAGCTACAAAAATGTGTTATAGAAAAAAATTTAATCGCAAAACATTTTTTCTTCTCTTAAGAGTTCTCCGCCCAAAATCAACGTTGGGTTTCAGCATAGAGAATCCCATGTTAAATCCAAAACTATATTAATGCTACTTTTTTTAAAGCAATTATGTAGTGTTTGGTATCATTGGATTCAGGATGAAGTTTTTTATTCTTATAT
>JAQIWE010003092.1:0-12209 GCA_034698565.1 Campodea plusiochaeta | reverse complement strand
ATGATTCCACATGTCATACGACTTGCCAGGGAGTTTGGTATAGAACACAAGTTTACTATAACTGTAACTCTTCGTATAATACCGGATAAGATTAAGGTAGAAATGAATTTGTAATGGACCAGTAGGAATAAAATTTGTCGCTATCTGACACAGGAATGGAGCAGTCATTTTTTCAGTAACACTGACTAAAGTGAAATTTAGATACAACATTGCTAATTTCATGGTCATATCGTTATCACATTGTCTGCATCTGGTTTGAACAGACTGATTTTCAAAATCTGTTATATCATTGATTATACGTCTTGTATACATTGCTTCTTTTTGTGTAACACTACGATATACAAGGTCATTACAGTATGCACATACTCGATAGAATTTCAAATCAGCTGATTCATTTATTCGCTTTAGCAGAAATTGTATATCCGCGTTTTGTGTCACTTTAGAATAATTAAAAATCGGATTTAAAAGTGTAATAGTATTTTTACTTAATGACATTTCATTCAAGTAATATTTTGATATCATTTCCAACTTAACAGAGGTGATCCATTCATCCAAAACAATTACTCGTTGTTCTCCCAAAATTCCATAAAACGCGAAATCATAAGAATAAAGAGATTTATACAATAGTTCTGCTTCCACGATGACCAAAGGTATGCTTCCATTCAGCAGGTTACTCAACACTGTTACACTTCCTTCAGTTACAACGACATTGTCTGTGTACTTCACAAACACCACGGTATTGCTAACAACTTCATATGACTTGATGAACTCTAGAATTGGGTCAATCCATATTAAATTGCTGTTGTTGTGTACAGTTACTCTTCCATGGCTTATACAAATTTGTAGACTTATGATAAGTACTGAAACTGCAGCTGCTTCGCAATAATACATCCCGACACTTTTCTTTGCTAATGGACACTGAAGAATTTCAAACTTGCTTACGTCTTGTTAGTTTATGATGGAGCGCAGTATATAATTTAGCACGCTGAATGTGCTACACCGGCAGTATAATAAATATTTTTTCTTGTTGTTGTAACGGAAATCCATATTTGCTAGCATATTTATACATGTTTGCACTGTAATCTGTACACATGTAAGTATCACCGTTTGACATTTGTAATATTGCCAACATTTTATATAAGCATATTATAGTTACCATTTTGGTTATAATATTACAAGAACGTTAGAAAATAGATAATAAGCTTAGAAACAATATTATTTTACAAACTCAAATGGTGTACGTGTTTATAACGATGAGGGCTCAAGTATCAAAAGGAGAGATATAACAGACATCATTTTTTAGTTAGAAGAAAAAAGATTGAAAAAAAATATATATTTATTAACTATTATGTAAAACTAGCTGAGGATACTCGGCGTTGCTCGCCTTAAAAATAAAATGTGATTAAGTGTACTTTATTATATTAGAATGAAAGAAAAGAATAATTTATATTTGAACTTGTTATAGAATTTAAATAGACATGTTAGTGTTAGCTTCATTCCAATATGCTGCATTACAAATTATTCATTTCGAAAGTTCTCACTTAACCTGATAAGAACGAAAAAATATACATTTTTTTCCTTTATTTTTTGTAAATGTACTAATGTGAGAAAATAATGATACTGTACATTTGTAAAATATACACAGCTAGTTACGCATTGTTTAAAGGGATATTTTTTCCACCGAGAATACATCTTTTCCAACACAGCTTAACGGTCTCTTGGGAAAGCGAGTTCAATAGAGAACAAAGAAAGTAAAACGGGATATGTGTGTTGGAAAAGGTGACTTCCTCCTGAAAAAAAATACAGGTTTAATAATTTTATAAATTCAGATAAATTTCTGTTAGTATACAATAGATGTACAGCAACCACCAAATTCTAGTGCGATACAGGCTATGGGCGAGTTATACAGTATTGATATTTTATACCGTAATTTACTCATTCGCTACTCCACCATTTAATTACAATAATTATATCAAAAGGTGTTGCATTCTTGCATATATGTAAAGGTGTACCTTTAACGGAAGAATATCTGGTTTCTTATACAATATTTTCTCGTAAACAACATACTGAAACAGTAGGTGACGTGTATGTAAACTGGTTTAGTCCATATTATTCTTTTCTTTCAATAAAATTAATAATTATAATATTTTCTGTAAAATAGTTATAAATACCTTTGAAGTTGCTTCACCATCATAATATAATTATCCATATTTGTATTTTACATTTCGGAAACAATCTATGTATTTTATCCTCTATAGAATATCTTCCATTTCAAATTTGTATTCATACCTGCTTCATGGTTTTATTATATAATAACCTTCTTTATTCTTTTATTCATTTTGAATTTTCTTAATATAATTTGCATCACGTGTACATGGTAAGATGCTGCCTTCTTCGTGATTAAGTATTTTATATTGTTTTTCTTTATATTTATTGACTTCTTCATTTGACAACTTAATAATAATGCCATGGATGAATAATAGTTTCATTTCTAAACATCATTAAATTCACTTTCTGTCAATATTCTCCATTGTTGTTTGGAACTGCTTTTCATTTCTTAAGTCTCCAAAAGATGAAATATGAACAAAATACACTCAAATAATTTATTGCATGCACTATGTTATTTGCAGACAAATTTGCCTGTTTCACTCCACATTAACATTTTCTTTCCCAATGAATCCAATTTGAATCACAGTTAATATGTCATGACCTCACACCCCCAGAAGGTCAGTGATGTTTCATTCAAAAATGAAACAATATGCAATTTCGTATACTTTTTACTTCAACTTTCGAACTTCAATATTTCAGATTTTATTACATTTGTACGAAGTGTCCCATTTTTTTGGCCCACCTTGTATAGGATAAATTATATTTTCACAACAATTAAATGAAACAAAGCAAGTTTAAACGCATCTATACCAGTTTTAAAATATGGCTATCGCAACATTTTAATATTCTCTTTGATCAGAATTTTTTGTGTTTGGTTAAGAATATTTTATTAAGAAAGAGAACTTTCAAATAGTTTCTTATGCATAAAGAGAATATAATGTAAATCAAACATACTTACTTCATTATCTATAAAAAATTTTAAGGCCGTTCGGTACCTGGAGACAGGTATAGGGATTCCCATTATACGTATATTATTCATTTCTCGAAGGCTATTGCAGATAAAATTTACTTAATTCTTTCACTAATTGAAGTAGATGTCTATGCCGTCTCTACACGGAAATCTCGATTATCGTAACCCAATTATTTTTAATGATTGGTTTTCCAGAGCGCTTTTTTTAGTCAAATCATTTAATTTTTTTTTACGCCGAAGTTTAAAATTATCTTGAAATTGGAGGTAGAGACGGCATAGAACTTTCAATTCCCTATACATTAAAAGAAAAATCAGTCAAATATATTCATAATCGCATTTGCCCTTCTCATGGGTCACTGTTGACCTTGAAAAAAGGTGGGATAAAATAGATTGATTGTATGGTCAATATAATATTCAGTCATAAGGGTTACCTGTTATTATACAGTTTTTTTATTAATATTTCAAATTTCGGAAACTTCTAGCTCCCCAAACACCTTAACTCTGATCGTGTCGAAGCGAACACCAAAACCCACAGAATTCTCTGACATCTTTATTTTCTCCACTCACATCCAATATAATAATCGGGTCTCTTTATAAATACACTCGTCGCTCGTTTGCAATACATATTGCCTAGTAACAGGTATAAAAAGAGAGAAAATAATTATATTCTGCTACAGCACCACTGTTATAATATAGCTTATGCAAACAACTGCTGCAATATAAGTGATGTGCTCGAAGCGGATTTTTTTCTGCTGAATATTGTTAAAAAGCGATAGGACACTCAGGGGATGTTTCATACTTGAAGGAGAGACGTATAGGTGTTAGAAAATAAATATTTTTGATGTGGATGAAAAGTGTGGCATTTGCTGTTTTAAAGAAACATCAGTAACATTATCAGTGCCGTAGATACATAAAACTGCGCCGGGGCAAAGGTTCCAGAATTCGCCCCCAGCCTCCCCAGAATAAGATTAAATATTTTACAAATAGAGAATATCTCAGATTTTTTTCCGGGTTCCTATGAGTAAAAAATCCAACAACCTAGAAAATATTTTAAATTAAATTGACAATACGCTAATCATAAATTCATAAATCTAGTGTACATGAACAAAAATATTCCTAAGTTATAGCTCCCTCTTGCTCATATTGAATTCTTGTTCGAAAATTTTCATGTTTATTGTAAAAATTGACTATTATTTCTGTGCGATTTTTTGCATAATAAAAACCAATAATCCGATTGCTAACATAGCGTAGATTATCCCAAGAGTTCCGAATGCTTCTTTTTTTGCTTTTTCTTGACTAATAATATGGGAAATTGGGGGTGTTATAAAATTGTTTAGCTTTAAAATTAAATTATTATTTAATGTTTTAAATTATTAAGTTAATTTGTAAAATTAGTATCTGTCGACCGATCCATCAGTTTCTCAAATGACATAATAATAATTATTTTAAACCCATTTAAATTTGTCCAGTTGGAACACAAAGTATAAAAATTAAATGCATCCCATTTACAGATAAGTAAAGACTAATAAAATAATACGTATCTCTCATAAATTTGAATCCACTAAATTTTATATTTTTATAAATAAAAGAAAAATTATTATAACCCTAAATTCCCATAATTACAGATTTATTCATAAAGTTCACCAATACGTCATCAAAATTATTTTTCATCTTACAAACTAGTAATTTTGAATAAATAATCTCTTTATGAACCTAATTAACATCTGAAAATTGCTAAAGATTTGGCTGAGTAGTTTTTCAGAAATTATTATTTTTATTTCGCTAAATCGCTATCTTATAACACGCTGGGGCATAGATTTGCCCCCCAGCATGTTATAAGACAGAAATGTAGCTGTTTATAAAAATTAATTTCTCAAAAACTACTGAACCAAATCTTTAGAAATTTTCAGAAGTTAAGTAGATTCATTAAGATATAATTTTTACTCAAAATTACAAATTTCTGTGATCCAAAATAAGAAAGTGCAATGTCGACTACCCTGCAAGTGAACATTATCAATAAGATATATTGTAAAGCCCAAATTCTGATTCTAGTTTGATAATATAAATTTCATTTAAGAAGCTCGTTTATGTCAATGGAGAAATTCAGTGAATGAGCTAACGAGCGCATCCATGTTGGCAAATAAAACCTGCGCAACTGATGCCCGGTGAATTTTTTTTATACGAAAAACCTGCAAGCTGCGGGTGTTGTACCCACAACCCAGCAGTTATCTCCAATAAGTGATGTAATAAATATGATGTAGTTATTACAGTATGGTAAAATTATCGGTCATTATATAGTTGAAAAGAATATGTAATTATTATGTACGAGACAAAGTTGTTATCTATATATAAATGTATTTTATTCCTTTTTTGTTGCTATTTTAAAGACGTTAAGTCTACTTATATAATTACATCAGTACAAGAGTTTTACGTAACATAAATACCGACAGTTTATTATTTGCGTTTTCCGTCGTGATATCAGCAATTGGTTTCAAAGCATTTTACCCCTCGAGAGACGTACAAGTGGGAGTTTTTTTTTATCGCATAGTGAACTTTTTCTTTTTGTTAGTTTTTCTTTATTTATTTCAATCTTATTATAGTTATAATAAATCATTGTCGAAATAAATTATAAATAAATAGTTTTATATAAATAACTTAATTATAGTAATAATTTTTACACAATATTTCTTGTCTTTTTATATTTATTTATTATTATTATTTCCTTACCTTCTTGATATAGCGCCGTAGCCACGACGTTCCAAAGTCCAAAACGATACACTAAATATCCCCGCACTACCTGCTATCTTCGCGTTGTACCCCGATT
Source organism: Campodea plusiochaeta (assembly GCA_034698565.1). Lineage (NCBI taxonomy): Eukaryota > Metazoa > Arthropoda > Diplura > Rhabdura > Campodeidae > Campodea > Campodea plusiochaeta. The sequence continues at coordinate 6,306 of JAQIWE010003092.1, read as the reverse complement.
ACACGCCACTGATTTGCGTTTCGCCGCCGAGTACTAAAATCCGATACCGTTTCCTCGTTACTCGCGAACCGATGACGAAAACTCGAATGTCCCCGAGGCATTACATTCACTCGAGTCAATCCGATCGAGTCTCCCGCCTTTCGAATCGGCCATTTTCGAGGGAGAAATTAATGTTATTTCGTAGTTTTCCTATGCGAATCACGGTCTTGCAGGCATCCCCATTTCTGATAAACTCGGGCGCTGGTGCGAGTATCCACGGGAACGGGATTCCCGAGTGCGCAGGTCGGAAAATAAGCCAAGGGCTATTGATCTTACTTACAGCGACGTTTTTGATATGATAAATTGACTTTTACGGAGTAATTCTCGAGAAATTGACATGATTTGGCGATTGTCAACAAGTTGAATGACGGCTTTAGAGTTTATTTTATTCGTATCCTTCACTAGTATGGAAAAAGAAATGTTCCATTGTATGTGGGGAAGCATATACATCAGGAGCGTTGAACTCTGCAATGTGACGCAGTACGGAAGATTATGTTTTTCGAATATAAGCTCTTCAGATGTTGTAAATTCGTTTTTTTTTACTTGATTTTATAATGTCATTACATAAGAAGTTTCATTTAAAAATATCACAATCTCTTTTCTGTAATGGAAAATACTCGCGGTACTAAATTTAGAAACGGTACCGTAAATATAAGGTTTGAATATTGAACTGAGCAGCCATCTGTGGTCGATTTTCTGAACCGAATATTTCTCTTTCGGACGGCAGATGGTGAGTTATCAGAGAATAAAAAGGAGAAAGAAATAATAAACGGAAAGAATAGTCAGTTGCATGTTTTAGGTGCAAAATGTATTGCCTATGCGCAAGGATAATCTCATCTGAAAGAAGATGCCAAACCTTTTCGGTACAACAGTTTATTATTATCACAGTTTTTAGGTTATCACAAAATAGTATATTCATATATTAAAATGTTTTGTTTAAATAAATAAAAATTAACTAACAAAAGAAAGATTAGTTTAATGGTGAATAATTTACAAATTTACATTTAAAAAATTGCATCCGATTTAAATCGAATAAATAATAATCATTTTAATTCGTTAACCACTACTTCACTTTTGTAATATTTATTTAATCAACTTTCCTAAAAAAAAATTATTACTTTCATCTTGGAGATCATGTAAAAAATAACTTTGTTGTGTACATGTGAGAAATTAAAGGGTTACCTGCACCTAATGAATTTTTCGCTTTCTGTCATTTTCTTGTGTCTTACATTAAAAAAATATTTAAATAAATTGACATTTTTTGACCCAACGGGATCAAAAGGTATTATGATTTATGTAAGTTGTACAAGGTAGCACAAATCGAACTTGCGAATATATGCAAAGTAGTCACTGAAAAACACATATCAGAGCATATCTATGAATTAGTAGCAAAACTCACTTAACAATAATGCATATTAATCATTTTATTAAAATATTAGTAGTCTCGTTTTCAGCCATGCTTGCTCCGCTACCTTACAGCTTATTTTACCAAATTTTGTAAGGTGAATATCTTCACCACCCGCGATTTTTGTGAGATAAGAAAAATAATGAGTTATTTATATCAAGAAGTCTAATATTACGTTATATTATCAGAAAAGTCAATTTAACTGCAGGTAACACTTTATGAAATTATTACTTTTGTAACAGTATTTTCTAGGTTTTCAAAAATTAAAATCAAAATATTTATTTATCCAGTCTTTATTCCACAAATCAGCATTTTTATCCACAATTATCGTAAGTATTATAAATCAAAAACAGAAAAATTCATGAGAAACAGTCAATTTGGCTAATTAGGTGACTAGGCGTGAAAAAATCACCCAAATAAAGGGTCACAGAGTCAACTTATTTTTTTTACCCTAAATTATAAAATTGGAAATGCATCATCAAAAGTGGAAATACTTTTTCCAAGTATACAGTGTTCGTTTCCAAAACATGAAAAAAATTTTGTCTCCTGTCTCAAAAATTAAAATTTATATCGAGTAGCCTAAGTCGATCTTAAATTGTTAGAACTAAGAATATAAAATAAACAGTTTCACAGAACAGCAATAGGGAACACATTATAAATAAATATTACATAATTATACAAGTGAATATGAGCTGTAAAAATTAAAAGAGAACAGCCTAATTTTCAGCAAAGAAAAAAAAATTATCATACATTTTTATTCGGCTAAATGAGGAAAATAATGTATACTATTATATAAATAAAAGCGTAGTAAAATTAAAATAAAGACATAAAAACTACCATACAATTTAAATTTGCCGATAAGGCAAAATTTAAATTTTTCATAAAACAGCATAAATATAAAACTAAAATAGGTAATGAATATTAAAAAAAACATTAAATACTATAATTATTTTGCCAACTTTTTCGAATACCTGTAAGGTACATATTATTATCGATGTTTGCCTAATTGCCTTATAAATATAAATAATACGTATGCCCAAAATATCGGCAACATAAAATTATTGAGACTTCCCTTTTTCCGCATTTTCGGAAGCATAATGCAAGAATAGTTTACACTATAAATGCAGAAAATGTTGAAGTCAAAAGTGCAGTAGTATATTTTACATATTATAACAGTTTAATTAAACAAAGTACTGTAAAAATGTTTTAAAAACTTTGCAACAGGCCCTATATTAATAATACAGCCTCGATTTTATCAAGTTTTTAAATGCATGAGCTACAGAAATAAGTCAATAATTTCAGTAAAAAACATAAATACAGTAATATTAATGTAACAAATAGAAGTTAAATACACGTAAAATCGATGTCTCGATGAATTCTTGGCTACAGATACAATTAGTGTCTCATCTAGAGCCTTTTAGAAGAGCACAGCACCCTGCCCTACCTCTAGAGCGCCCTTCCCTACTTTTAGATTGCCCTTGTGCTATAATAATCACACTCAGGTTTGAAATCCGTTTACTTACGAAAATATCAATGAAAAATAGTCGTACACATCGTTTTAAAGGTCCCGCCGAGATCTTTCCAACAGCATGTAAATCATTTAAATCGGTCTAAAATTAAGGAAGAAATGCTTAAAAATCTCAAAAGAAACATTTATACATTCGTTTTAAGTGTCCTGGCAATATGTTATTATGTAAAAATGTGCCCACTTTAACCTGAATGCGCCCTGCTGTCGAAAAACTCTAGATGAAACACTAGATACAGTTGATTTACATAACCTATAAAAGCTGAAGTTCATTGATAAAAACAGTCATTGGTCATCACACTTACAAGCTGTTAAAATTCACGTTACTGGACTTACACGGTACCATACATATATTATATGAAATAAATATATTTTGCATCACGTCCTTAAAAATTATATCAACTTAAAATACCTATCATATAACAGAGTAAAATCAAAACATGAGCAAAAATTCGCTAAAAAGCAAAACGTACAAAAAAAAGCAACAAAATAGTTTCGAATATTGATGTCTAAAATATTATCACTTAAAGAACTAAATCTGAAATTATGGAACACGTAAGTACATAAATAATTATATAAAATACAAATAGATTGTATTTAATCGATACTAGGTGTCAAAAATGTTTTCAGGACCACACACTCCCACAGAAACTTCAAGAACTGGATTCTAAGATTAGCAGTCATTAGAAATAGGATTTTTAAACTGTGTTTTTTTAGAATTTTAACTTTGGAGAAACTTGGAAGTGATTTGCATTTAAGGTTTTACGTTAAAATTCATAAAATATTTTCCTGCATTTATAAGATGTTTATAATAATTATTATAATGACCCACAAGTAAGGGAATTTGTAGTAATGTACATGAATCCTACTCTAAAATTTCCATGTTAGGAAATTAAGCTTTCATATGATGTAAATTTATTTAAACTTTTTCAGCAAGATCATGACATGTTTTTCCTTACAACATACGTCTTACATACGTAATTTTATTGATATATTTTAAAGGAATCGCAGAATGTCACATAGGTTAATTTGTCCATATTGTATAATGTTAAAAAGCATTGAAGTAATAACTCAATAAATATCATTAAAAACAAACACTTCCAAATTTCTGTAACATTCTCACACAATTTATCAAACTGATATTATATTTCTACCCCAAAAAACGCACAATTAATTCCGAGACAGGAGACAAAACCTCACCTTACCTATTCATTCATAGTCGTAGTGTAATAGTAATATTTCCTATTATTATTTATTGAGATACGGTAATTTATTTATCCTATGATTTTTGTTTTTTAGCCGATGGTGTGATGACAGGCGGTGCCGCTGCTGGCGAAGTGTTTACGGAAACTGATTCACGAGTCGATTGGGTGTTGTTACTGTTGGGTTTCATGATTTCTGAAAAAAAAAGAAATTGGAACATTAGGAGAGAGTCATATAGTCCTTCCAAAATCTTGCGAACGCGAACTGGTTAGGTCTTCAAACTATTTTGAAGGGTAAACCCATTGTTGATCACTTGTTTGGGTGGTTCAAATTGGGTACCGTATTTTCTATACAATTCCCAGGCTGGTCAAAGAAAACAAATAAGTCAACAAAGAATTATAAATTATTGGAATGTCAGAAACACCCTTGATGAGTTAATCGATTTGGGTACATCAGATTTTGGAAACAATATAAAATAAATAATATATAACTTGTAGGATAAGCAGATGTTTCCATCAGAAGTAATTGGATGAGAAATAAAATTGACAAAGCTCTGAAAATTTTTAAATTAATCCTCAACAACTTGAAATAAGAGGGATAATTTATCTGGTAAGAAATAATTTAAAGTATAAAATTCTTTATAATCCAGTGATTCAAGAACTAACTGTAGAGCAGTTGTGGATTGAAGTTTCTATCAATGGGAAAAAAATGTGTCTTGGAGTCATTTATAAGCCACCTACGTTTCAGAAAACAGCTTCGTTACAAATTTTGGAAGAAGCTTTTAACTCATTTTCAATCTCATATAACGATTTGGCTGTCCTCGGTGATTTTAATTTAAATTATTTATACAACCAAAATAAAATAAACCTTAATAACATTAGTGATGCAAATGATTTACACCAGCTTATAAGCGAACCAACGTGCTTTACTGATCATTCTGCTACTCTACTTGATTTAGTATTTGTTCCTAAAATAATTCAAAGTTCAGCTGCAGGGCAATTTGCCGTGCCTGGAATTAGTATGCATCACTGTGTATATGTAAAATATCCTGTACGATCTGAGAAGCCGGTGCCATCTATAGTGACGTATCGAGACTACAAAAATATGGATATCAACAAACTTCGCAACGATTTACTTTCCGCTGCATGGGGTGTCATTGAAGAAATAGACAATATTGATGATAAATTAAACTACTATGATTACGTTGCATTAATTTAGTTATCAAACTACCTAGATGTGCTTCTTATGTCTTTGTTATCGCTTGAACATTAATTCGTAAAACCTGTGTAGTGGAATTAATTTATAATCGCTTAACCGTAACTTAAGACACCGTTCATTTTAGTCTGACGCTAAATTGCACTTAGATTGGAAGGGCAGTCATCTCAAAAACTGCCTGCGTTGATAGTAAAGAAGACCTTAAACCGCTGAGCGGTAACATGTTACTCAAATGGAAATAAAAAGAACGACCCTTCATCTTCAATGTGGTGAAATTGGATGTCGTTTAAATAAATGTAAGAAAAAGATTTACATATGTTGTTAAGTGGTTGTTGCAAATCTCGATTCAATAACAATACATTCTTAAAATCACTTTGAACAACACAAATCTGCACATAAGATAAATTATAACCATAACGTTATTTTCTACTGCAGATTGACTTACCCAAAAGACACTTTCTCTACTCTGAGAATATGACTATTAATGAAACCATAGTTAGTACATGTAGTACTAATGCATAATTTACGAGAGATCTCCTTTATACTAAGATAAATGTGATGTACAAGTTAGAAACTTTATGAAAAGGCGGTGATAGTTCAGATATCTGATGAGATGTTCGTTACGAATATAATATTAAGAATAATGATTTTTGGTTAGGATTATTTTAATCATAACAGTTCATTGTATTACAAGTGATATTTTTCTATTGATATTTTTGTTGTGTTGTAGCCATTCTCGTTTTTTCTCCTATCTTTATTTTGATGGATGTTGACATATGGATAATTATACTGAATGATTTTCTGTTACAGTAATATTTAAAAAGCATGATAATTTGTTTCAAATACAGGGTGTCCCACAAATATCGATCCACCTGAATATCTCCTGAAATATGAATTTTAGAATATTAGTGTAAATTGC
>JAQIWE010003091.1:0-12209 GCA_034698565.1 Campodea plusiochaeta | reverse complement strand
ATATATTACTAAAATAATAAATCGTGCAATATATTACTAAAATGGTCTATTCCACTCAAAGAAACGTGTAGTTTCCGTGCAAAGAAGGCAAAATTAATATATTTAAAAATAGAATTTTTTGTTACATCTAACTGCAATTTTGACTGTTTTAAGTGTTCAAATTTATTATATATTTTTTCATCAGAAAATGAGTATTTTAGCTGATTTTCATTAAATTTCTTCATTATTTCTCTCTTTATTTTGTGATATTTTTGAAAAGTTTGGTCCTAAGTGGGGAGGGGCGCCAGAATTCTTAATCTGCCACTGAAGGAAATGATTAAAATTTCTGTCGCGATAGGAATATTTTGCAGCATCTAATCTGTAGTTTAAAAAAACTAACTGAACCTGACAACAGAAAAATCTTCATGGCCTTCGTTTGTAAACAAATTAATTTTAGAACAAAGCTCCCTGGAATATTATAAAAAAATTATTGCAGTTACTGTACAGTTCAAGAAAATTTCATTCCATTTTTTAGATATGTTAATCTATTTCTGAATTTCATTTGTAGGAAGGATGGCTAATTGAATCAAAGAATGTTGAGTTTACTATTTCCTCTGTCACTTTTTTTTAAGCTACACTTAAATTGGTCGATTTCTGCAGAGGAATTGCCTTAAATTTCATTTTGTTTACATAAAAATTAAATAATTGCGAAGAGACATGATTATTTGCTTGTTTTTTTTCGTAATTCATTACACAAAAATATTCTGAAATCTTGTTACGACGGAGGTTAAGTGGCATTTTCTTCTATTAAATAGTTCTGCTTGGGTTTAGCCCCTTAGAAACACAATATTTCTTCAGGACGTTTCGCCTTTATTAATGAAAAGGCTTTATCAATTGTACATATACAAACGAGTGAAAAAATTTCAGTTATACAAACCAAAAATTATTTACAAACAATATATTATTAAACAAAAGGCCTTGTTCTTAAAAAAGTTGAACCAAAAATTGTTCAAGCCAAAACCATTATCTTCATTTAGTGCATAATCTCTATTCTTGGCAATATAAATAGCTTCTAAAACTCTCATGGTACGCTTCTTATCTAGTTCTTGTAAAAGTCTTGTTGGTAATTAATATAATTATAGTTGATAAACTATTCGATTAATTGTATTATTTACAGCTACTGTTTTATCATTTCACTTGTTTCCAAGAGAGTGTCAAAGATCAGAATTGAAACTTATTTTACGAGGGTTAATTTGGCTTGTCAATTTTTTTTTCTTATTTCTTTTGTGGAATCTGTATATTTTTAATCATTTCTCGTAGTATAAGCTTTTAATGGAAATGTGGCATATTTTAATAAAAGTTTTCAATTTAAAAAAAATTTAGACATTAGACCAAACTTCAAAGCATTTTTAATCAAACTTCCTGTATTTTCATTAGTAATATAATTATAGTTTTAAATTGATATAAATAACTCATATTATTTTTGTTACCTCCCAAAAATCACCGGTTGTGGAGATATTCAACTTAGAAAATGCAAGAAAATATGCTGTAAGGTAGCGGAGCAAGAGTGACCAAAAGCAAGACAGCTGCTGATATATGAATAAAATGATTAATTTGCATTATTTTTAAGTTAGTTTTGTTACTACTTAATAGATATGTGTTTTTCGGCGAATCGTTTAGATATTTTCGCAAGGCAGCGAAATTAAGCAGGTCGATTTGTGCTACCTTGGGGGAAATCTATCGACTGTATAAATATAAATATCTTTTGATCCGTTGGGTCAAAAAATGTAAAACTTTTAATAATATAAAATACAAGAAAATCACAGAAAACAGGAAATTCATTATCCGCAGGTAACTCTTCAATAATAAAAAGAATGTACCCATTGACTGTGGTTTGTTTACATAATACCCTGCTAAAGAGTCTTTGGGGAAACGAATTTTCGTATAATATATGTTGAATGAAAGAAATATTGCTCTTATTCAAACGAACGAAAAAAAAAATGATTCACAGTCGCACTTGAGATTTTCTTGCTAAGTAATTGATCAGTTAAACATTTCATTGATGTAATAATGTCTCAAGCTTGATGGATTGCTGTTATTTTTGATTCCACATGGATATGAAGAACACTAATATGAAGTCTATAGTTATATAGGGAGAAAATCAGAAATTCAGAATACGTACTCCTACCAGATGTTGATCTCTATAACCATTTTCTGAATGTGGATCTTATCTGAAAGTTGATTGATTTCCATTTCATTTTAATAATATTTCGATGACTATTCCAATTTTTCAAAATCCAGCTAATTTAGCTCTACTTTAATTTTCTTTTCTATCTTTTTTCAGTTCCATTTACGTTTGTGATAACTGACACTGATTACAGAACTTTTGCAACATACTATCTCTGCAACCAAGGTGATGACGAAGACGGGAGAATAACACAACATGCTGCCATTTTAAGTCGAAATAAGAAACTCGATCGGAATATCGTTAATGAACAAAAAAGAAAATTAATTTCACAAGGAATTAATTTATCAAGAATGTACACTGTAGATGGAAATAATTGTTGAAAATTACTATAGTTATGAATTTTTAATTATATATATTTGTAAATAAAGATCCTTCGTTTTTTACATCCTTTTTGAATACAGTAATACTGCTACGAAACAGAGTTGCACTGGGAGTAGGTCACTAAATTTTAATAGGTCATGGGTCACCCATCAGTGACCTAGTAGACCCACTGGGTCAAGTACTAACTGTGTCAAAAATTTTGTGCGCCAGTCCATATCTGCTACGAAAAACTCTTTGTGTTTTAAAATATTTCACATATTTTTAAATTTTTAACTGGATAAATGTAAAATAATAATAATTATTATTCGGGATATGAGATAAATAGGCACGCTAAAAGTATTGTGAAATAAAATCTGTCTTAGAGTTTCTTACATAATTTATTTCTACCGACCCAAGTTTCAAATTTAACAAAATTAATATATTTGTTGTAGATGACCCTGATGATAAATTTTGTTAAATTCGAAACCCGGATCGGCAGAAATAAATTATGTAAAGAACTCTAAGGCAGTATTTATTTTACAATTATTCGGGATACAATGTTCCAAAAAAACATTATTAATCGTTTAGTGAATTGATGCTATAACCATGGTCACAATTCTCAATTGCACCATTAAATAAGACATTTTATTATAAGAAATCTATGGTATATAACCTAAATTTATTCTTGCATTGATAAAATAAAATTGGCAACAGAAAACAGCGACACTTTAGTATTATATTCAAATATTAGAAACAAAAACTGAGGTGTTAATAAAATGTAAATGCTGTCTCTCAACAAACTGGCTATAGAACTTTGAAGGAGTATCACTGTTAATGGCAATATCAAAAATTGTCCAAATATCATAAATTTATAAAAATGTTCTTTAAACTTTTTCTTGGTCTTCAGCTGGTGGATTGAGGCACTTGTTCCAATCTAACCAAAACTTCTGTTTCATTCGAATACAGTATTCACGCAAGTTGGAGAGTTCACCTGAAAATAGAAATATAAAATAGATTATATAAAAGTAACGTTAATGTATAACAATTAACAACTTTTCATATTTTCGTATAATAATGAACAGTCTCCAGCAGGAATTTATTTTTTATTTGTAACAGTTTTGATATACCCCTCTCGCAAACATAAGACCCAAACGTATTTAAGAAAATTTACGATTCTGACAGGAGTAAGTTTTATTTACAACGGTAAACAACGGCAATCCCTTTGTCCACCCTTTTGTTAGGAAATTAGAACTGTCAAAATGTGCTAAATACATTTGGGTCTTATGTTTGCGCGTGAGATATATCAGACTGTCATCTCCAAATAAAATTGACAAAATTTAAATAATAATATAAAAAATTGCTCTATTTATTTTGTGTGCACTGTTTACTAGTCGAGTTATGATTGTTCTGTGTGCCGTATATTTCTACAAAAAATATAATCAGTAATTAATTCTAACGATAAGTATAACCTCTGTCATAGGAATAATGAAATAATATGTAATAAATCTAAATATTTTGTAACAGAAAAAATATTGGTTTTAAACCTGAATTTTTTTCAGCGGGAAGCCATCTTTTCCAACACACTTATACCGTTTTACTTTCTTTGTTCTCTATTGTACTCGCTTTCCCTAGATACCGATAAGCTGTGTTGGAAAAGATGGCTTACCGCAGGAAAAAAATAAGAGAGTTTTAATATATATATTTTATTTCTTTTATTATGAGTAAACGCCGTCATGATAAAAAAAATTGTAATACATTTTCTTATGGGAGTTGTAAATTAGCTTTTTATTCGTTCCCAGATCATTTGTTTCTATTCTGAGCCAAAGTTCAATTTGTGGGAAAATGAAGTTCATATTTTCTTTTAGTAAACTAAAGTTATTCTAATAATTTTATATAATAAAAATGTACGGAATATTGTATATTGACAGAAATGAAAAGTCGATTTCCGTAATAAGCACTCTGTATATTATAGGACATATTACAGGACGTCTCCTACAATAATAATCCTAACAGTTCTATTGCTATACATATTAATGAACACCCTGGTTGTAAACTTGATAGAATTTATTTATGATATAATGTTAAAGATAAAAACAGTTAGATTTCTGAGAGTCACTTGAAAGTTCTAGACTAGAAGCAATGATATTGTTAATACAACGCTGGTTTATATAAAAATTCCATTTTGTTTAATAAAGCGCTTGAAATTGTAAATAATGGCATTTGATTTTTATACTGCAATATGAATTTTTTGCACTTGCTGTTTTAATTGCAGTTATGTAAGTATTTATTTTGTTATAACCTTTATAAGTCCTACTATTTATCTTTCCTTTGTTCTCATAGATGTACCCCTGATGATGAATTGTTTAATTCGAAACATGTTGGGTAATGTCCTATAATATACAGAGTGCTGCTTAAAATTAATTTCTCTCATTCTTACCAAAAAGCAGTGACTGGTATTGTGATCCAGGCATACACCATAATGGTTGAACCAGCATTCCAAACACTGCACAGTCGTATTCGCATGGTTCATCACCAAACAAAAATTTCTTTGAATCTGAAAGCAGAAATAAACAAAATTATTAATTTGCATTATTTTAAGAAATATCATATGCAAATTTTAATTTTTCTCAATTAGTATAGTATATTTTTTGTAAATGATAATAATATATTCTCTCTGCAATACGAGCGCGAGCCTCTGAGCCATATAGGGTTTACACTTCAATATATAAAATACATTTTACGGATATAGAAGCAGGAAAAATACTCCGTAAAACCAATGTACTGTATTAAGCTATCAAGTATTATTTTAAATTAAATTATTAGAAGTTTACAAAAAAATAACTATAAATGAAATTATTTAACTGACGAACTACTTTGCATTGGAAAAATAAATTAAGAACTAGAAAAATTTCGGCTCAAGTGGGACTAAATATGATTGCCTATGCTATATTGTGATAACTTATAGGAATATATGAGCTCAGTGATTTTATATTTGATGTGGAAAAAAAAATTGCCGTAGTGTAGCGCTTAATAATTCATGAATATTTTGTTTAGTTTCTCTACATAACTGATTAAGAAGTACCTGTGCTCTACATTATACAATTGCTTTGTAACTTATTTTTGCTGTTTGGTATTATAAATGGAAGTGTGTATCGTAGTCGACAATCAGGGCGTCGCAGTTGGATTAAATTTTGAAAATATTGCGATTGGATTTTATCGTTATATATTTTATCAACTTTATGTTATTGTTCTATTTCTGGTCTCGGACATCATGACCCAATGGATGAGGTTTCTTGCTATGGATTTTTCACTTAAAATTTTGGTGGACAATGAAATACTCGCAAACACGGAAGTGAGCGACCCCTCAGATTCGTTTTTTTTTTTTTAAATCATTCCAATTAGTTAATTAGTACGCAAATCAACTTACTTAGAAAATACGACAATGATCTGAGATCACTTTCTAGTAAATCTTTAGCATCATTTGGCTGTAGTTTAGTAATTCCATTTCCATCTAATTTCTTCTTCATTTGACGTTTCTTGAATATTTTCATTAACATAGACTGGTACCATGGTAACTGTAGAACATCATGAAGTTGAGTGAATTTAGTCAACACGGAATGCCACAGAGGTATAGCCCTGGAAGTAAAATACATAAAACGTTAAGGATAATAGGCATCGAAAGTATGTTAGTTTACAGTGTGACTGTGGGGAACAACTAAGGTGTTTTACTTTTCTTTCCTAATGTAACATATTAAGTGATATCAGCCTGCTGATGAACTAATTAATAACAATAGTCATCATGTTACGGAAGAGCAAAGTGTCATTTTTCTTCTATTAAATAGTTCTGAGAGAACACAATAGTGTCGTAGACCGTCCACAAAGCGCCACCATGGTTGGCGCGAACGAAGAAAATTCTGAAAAATTGTCATGAAAAATGGTCATTTTAAGGTCATTTTAACTCATTATTATACGAAACTTTGAAAATAGTTACAACGCAAATCCTCATTTGTAACTGCGCATTAGGAAAGGCCCTGTTATTGTTAATAGAAATCGCTATATAAAAATCGAATCAAACTTCATGAATTTGGAATAACATTTCGTTCAAAAATTTCTTGAAATTTCTTCGCAGCTGCAGCCATACTCACCAGAAAAAGTGTTCTTCCATCATGACTTGAAAAGCTCTTCCTTGTGCTTTATCCAGAAGATTTAGTTTAGAAGAGAAATCCTTTTTGAAATATTTGCCAAGTTTTTCAATAATAAGTTGTGAGTCACAAATATCCTCGCCATTCAGTGTTATCCAGGGACATTTTCCTGTTGGTCCCATAGGTTCGTCAAAATCAACCTGTGTAAAAAATTTGGAAATCTTTAGTTGTTATTTGAAACTGCATAGAACTCGATTTTTTTTTATTGCTTCTCCATTTCTAAAATAGTAAGGTAATATGAAATCAATATGATAATGTGATTGTGAAAAAAATTGTTTTTCTATTTTAAATGTGTAAATTCAGATTAAAAAAATCTTTGTCCATTCACTATGCCGAAAGATGAAGCGTTATTCAACAAACTATCAGATCACACTGAAAACAGATTTTTTTTAAATCTTTGATTATATGATGACGAATCTAAAAAGATTTATGTTGAATAGAAAAATAAGTTTTCAGTAATAATAAAATGATAAACGTAACTATGGAGTAATTATCATTTACAGTATATTAAGTTAAGATAATCAGCATTCGTTTTATGTTTATCGTATAAATATCGTTGAGTATATATTGGAACCGGCATACAGGGCAGGATTAAGGGGCGCTGTAGCCCCGGGCCGCCTGAGAAAAATTTAAATAACAAATTTGAAAACTTGAGTCTAAAGAAAGGAGAAAAAAATGCAGAAATTTATAATTTTTTAAATGAAATAGATCAAAATAAATCTTAAAACTGATATTATGGAAATAAACATTGAATTTTCTAACGAAATTTTCTGAACAATAGTATATCTAGATTGTCAATGAGGAGTGAAGGTAATTTTTCTTCAGAGGAACAGTTGAAGTACTTATAAAACTCGGTTCGTCTTCATATTTTGATTGTTGATATTAATTTTAACAAATTTTTGTCGAATAAGTCTTCAAAATTTCGACATTGTCTTTTCAGCTATTAAATTATAAATGCACAGATTTTGTTTCTTAAACGTGTGGTTTTTTCAGCGGGAGGTCCCATTTTCCCATACACATGTCCCGTTTCACTTTCTTTGTTCTCTTTTGTACTTGCATTCTCAAAGGACCTTTAATCTGCGTTGGAAAACGGGACATCCCGTTGAAAAATAATGGACCTTTAAGTATACTTACATGATATGGTATTTTGGCCATTCTCAGATATGTTTCAACTTTAAGTGCAAAAGGACTTAAATTAGGTGAATGTACTCCTCTTGGAAACTGATGAAGTAAAACAACGTCTTTTGGTATGGTATTCCATGCCTCCCTGAGAATAAAATAAATTAATTGTATATGTTAATAAAATGTAGACTATGAATACATATTGACAATTTGGCAGTATTACGTCGTGTACCATTAAAATTATATTTAATATTTTAGTGTCGGATCAATTTTTAAAATACGATAAAGACATCATCTCAGAGACTCAAACGATACTTGTAAATTAAAATATTAGTAATCACTTCTTGATTATAGTTTTAATTTTTAGGTTAATATAAGAATTCTGTTTTAATAAATAATATTTTATAAAATACAAAAATCAATGTTATTGAAAGTTCAAGAATGAGGAAATATTTTTAGGAGAACAATATATTATGTCTTTTTAAAACCATGAAGATTTTATTCATAAGAAAAATGCTAAATTTTAAATTTCAATCACGTATCTACCTGCAGCGTCTATATAATTATTATGGTCTTAATTTTATTCAGAAACTAATATTATTCTCCGAATTTTTGAGCCATCCATTCTTACGTGATCTGTTCCAAGTATTCGGAAATCGGAATAATAATTTGAGCATTCTAATGTGGCAGTCAAGCAAGAAATAACAATGTGTTGTTCGTAACTAATAATTTGAAGAAGTGAAAGCAAAGTTTTGTCGTTCTTCGTAAAATGTGAGCTCCGTAACTTTTGAACGCAAAAATGTGTCAATAACCCTTGAATAATGATGTAATGAAATTTCCACCAATGATAAGTTTTTATCCAACTTCCTAGATGTATAATTGAACATTCTTATTTTGCTAATGAAGTTAGTATTATTGTACTAAAACTTTAATAATTATCTGAAATTTATAAAAAGATATCTCAGAATTAGAATATTTCGAAACAAAGTAATTTCAGTAATTAAATCTGAATTTACCCACGACATGAAATAATATAAACGAAATCAAGCAATTCTGTATTTAAATCATTCGGAAAGCTATAGGATAAATTGACAAAATCAGTATAGCGAAGAATTAAAAATCAGCCTTAAAGGTCTTCTATTTGTTGGATTTATTTTAACCGACTAAGGCGGATTTTTAATTCAACCTATACATTAGTTCTTCTGGTTCATCCAAAAGTTTAATCGTAATCAGTAGCGAAGTTTTACTCATTTTAATTACTAAAATGTTTTCACGAAAATTGTTACTACATTCAGACTAATAATGATAATATTACCAGGATGCGATAGCTTCCTGTTATTACTGCTGTTGTGATACAAAATAATATTTTTTAACACAAATTTCTCGAGTTAATTTTTTTTTCTGAAAACAGGTACAAAAAGTACTATAATCTATATTTTCTGCTCTAATTTGATCATATTTATACGGTTTTAAACCGCATTTCGCAGAATTTTTAAAATTTACTTGCAGTTCTGAAAATATATCGTAATATACATGTGTTCCCATCGCTTAAATAAGTATATCATGCAATCCTTTACATGAAATTAAATTCATAACATTAAAGTAACATGACCTTACCTCCTCTTTTTCTTTTGTACTGTAACAACTGCAAAACCAACGGCTGCAAGAATTCCACAAATAACAACAATGACAGCAATTACAATAAGAAAAGATATCAGACCATCTGGGATATCTACTGTCACAGCCATGGTTAAAACAACTGAAATGAAAAAAAGAAAAATAGATAATTAGTAAAGAAATTATTAAATGCAAAGGTTCCCGTTTACTTCTTGAATTCAAGTCACCAGAAAATTGTTTTACGCTCTTTTGTGATCTTGGCGTTGATATCTCTATAACAGAAAATTTGATTCAAAATGATATCAAAAGCTAACGTTGTCATTATTTAAAGTAATTTGTTCTGCGTTGTTACGTAAATGAAAAGTAATTGATTTTCAGGATAAATATGTAAATGAAATGCATGTTCTTAAAATTGTAATTATAAATTTTCAAAAATTTGTTTAATTGGAATGAAAATTACAATTAATTATTTTATAATTATCATCACGGAACGCCATATTTTTCACACCGTTACATTATTATTTTTAATTTTCAGGTACTTTTATTACACTTGCAATCTATTTTAATATTTATATTAACATAATATTATAATAATATTCAAAGAATACTGCAGAACGTTACATAAATTCTTGAATATTTTATAATAAATTGACCAAGGAAATACTGCAAAAATAAAATATTGTTTAGTTTAAATATATTGCAATGTAATTTACTTTATAGTGTTATCAATCAATCTAATTTAAATGTATACAATACAAATAAATTTATATGTAACAAATCTAACAATGGAAACAGGATAAAATATAAAAAGATGATACAAAAGGTTACATCGAAATTGCGTAACGATTATCTACGCCTATACTGAATACTTTATTTATGACCTTGATTTTATTCGCCATATACTGCGAAACACGCATTTAAAACTATATTATAATTCTATCAAAGAACTTTTAATTTTATCAAGGAAAACAACATTATTAGGAATTAATATAAACAAGTTGATTGAATTGGAATAAAATAATATTATTGTGCTATTTTTTACTTAGTTGATGTCAATATTTTTTTGACATTAACTAACTTGTATAAATATCTATTTCCTTTTTACAAAACATATTTTTACATTTCCATGTTATAAAATAATACTAACCCCATAAATTTATTATAATAATAATGCTGGTTTAACAATACCAATGACAACTATTTTATTTTTATTTCTGAAAATTTTATGGATATCAATAAAATTTATAAAATATGTTTGGTAGGGGAATCAGATAAGTTATAAAGAATAGTGACTTTTTATTGTCATTATCTACTTCGTTAAAAAGTGATTAAATACTAATTAGTAATGACTAATTCTGAATAAAGTAGAGTACGAATAAAGCAGAGTGTGAATAAAACACTGGTTCATTATGAATAATTTAAAAATATGAAATCAATTATTGTCAAATACAAAAGTTTTTTTTTTCAACTAAGACTAAGCTTATTCATATTCTTATAAAATATCCAAAGAAACGATACTTTTTAAATTTATTAAAACATTGTGATACAAATTGATGCACCAAAGGTCCTTCCGTTTTCCATTATCTTTGGGTGTAGCTTCTTATCACTTCCTATACTTTATTGTTCGTTTTATGAGATAATAAAATATATTGATCTCTAGTGCTTTTAATTATAAGCATGAATATTAGCATGAATAATAAATAATAAATGATATGGAAAAATAAAAATAAATTACTTTTAATAGAGTGAGAAATAATGCGAAAAATAATCAATAATGCATTCAAAAATTAACCGGTTCAAAAATAAATTTCATCATTTTTACTTTATATAATGTCTGTAAAATAATATACGGCTCGTTTAATTTTTATTAATAAAAATAATCACTACCTTACCTTTTTCTAAAATTAAAACAAAATCAATAACTTTTTGCACATTCTCCAATAAGCAAAACACCTTACGCACAGAACCGAGACCGACCTCAAGACTAAAAAACTTTAATAATAAACTTTCTATCCAACCTACCGATGGACATGGATCAACAAAAAAAAAAAAAATAGCAGACGTTATGGGCAAAATTGCCGCAACATTCTATAGATACTATTTCAAAAGATTTTTTTGCAAATACGTACGTGCCCATGTTTTATTAAAGTCCTTGAATTGTTTTGTTTTGCTTCGTATATACAGTGTAGTATGTAATCATGAACCGGTTTCCCTTTTTTTTTTTAAATTTTCCCTGACATTTTTAGAAATATGGAATGAATTTTATAGTCTGTTGATATTGCATCATTTGCCATGATAGGTAGCATTATGTTTAATTAAATAAATATGCATTATTGTGTTTTCATGTATGCTGGGTCTTCTGAAAATATTGTTTAGCAGTTCTGAAAATGCTCTTCTTTCATTACAGGAGTATTTTTTTCACAGAGGGAAAGCATCTTTTCCAACACACATAACCCGTTTTACTTTCTTTGTTCTCTATTGTACTAGTTTTCCCAAGTGACCGTTATAACTTGTATTGGAAAAGATGGCTTCCCTCTGTGAAAAAAATACTCTTTAACATATATGCAAGAGTTTTTTCAAACGCTGGTATATTTATAATTAATTCCAATTCGCCTATTGCACGAAAAGCGATCCTGGTGGTTGAACTAATCCAAAATGGCGTGTTTTGGGGTATAGAATGTACGTGAAATATAGGAAAATCACTCTATAATTAAAAATACAACTTTTCCTGTGCATGATGT
>JAQIWE010003090.1:0-12210 GCA_034698565.1 Campodea plusiochaeta | reverse complement strand
CAGTGTTTTGCTTAATAAGCCCACTGTTAGCGATACCATCAACACTGTTGATGAGAAACAGAAACTGTATAATAATATATATATATATATATATAATATTTCAATTAATATATATTTTTTAAAGCATTTGAAAACAGCGTCACTTGATGGATGTATAAAACTTCAAAATCAAATAATCAGAACCTTTTCGAAAGTGATTTTTTAAAACACTTAAAAATGGTATCACAGTGTAGTGTGTACTGCATAATATATACACTATGAATAAAAATATTTAAAAAGGTGCCAATATATTTTTTAACAAAATTTTGCTAACTTCAAAATATAAATTAACGTAGCAATAAGCCCTTAATATTTATAGTTCCAAAATTTAATTCAGGAAGAAATCAATTAATCATTGGTACATTTCTATAATGTAATGCACGATATACGTATCATTACTTTTGGATTAAAACAAAATTCATTGTTAAAAATTAATGTTATTCCTAATTTTTTTTTATATATATAACAAATTAAAGACATTTTTCAAGGCTTTAAAACAAGGTATTGCGTATTTGAATATCTTATACAGTTGACTAATAATAACAGTGTCCGGGAATGGTTTCGTTTTTTGGGCCACACTGTAATTTATACTTGAATATTATGAAAACTGTATTTATCAGTAAAATACCTGTTAAAAATGTTATTTTTCTATTTTGATACATTTCGAGGATTTTAACTCAACGTTTTTATGAATCTTACAAATAATGCTTCACTTGACACGATTGCGAATACAGTAGTTTGTGCGGTGTGAAGAATGTTTCGTGGAAAACTTATACTTAAAGAGAAAAAACAGAAGTTTGCAAGTGTCAGATCACGAGAATGTGCTAACCATTGAATATTCTCATCCATGTCATTCCATTTTTCTAGACCCTGGTTCCTCGTGCAAAAGTTCAGTTATTATTCGGTATCCATAATGCAGCATCAGCACAAACATTGTCTCATTTTAATGGTTATTGTAAGTTTCCTTTCCTGATCCTGAAAGCCAGAAATTCTGCTTGTTCACATCCGCCAAACGGATCAAAATGTGTCAGGTTATAAACTCTTCCTAATTAGTAATAAGATTTTTCAATACCTCGTTGGACGAAGATTTGTTAAATGTATCAAAAGGAAATATGACATTGCACCACGTACACTTTGTACAGGATGGGGCTAAAGCAATTGACGATTTAGATTTGCCACTACACTCCAACCAGCATATATGAAACTAAAACACATTCAAATGTGTTCGTGTTGGAAACGTGCAGATTTGTGAGAAAAGTTCTGAACTATTAAAACCAGAGAGAAACTATTTGTGTTTGCATTAATCCCACAAACAGTATCATCTATACCAACGATGAGATAAATAACGAACCCAAAATAAAAATAATAATAAACAACAAGAAGAGACTCGATGATTGTCGAGAGAACATAAACAAACCACTCCATGAACAGTACATCCGAGATACAACTGGTAAAGTCATAAAGTGAACGAATCTTTCACATGGGGGTGGCTGAAAGTAGAAACGTTGAACAAAGAGACTGAGGGTCTTATTTTTGCTGCTCAGGAACAATCTTTAAGAACAAATGCAATAAAAGAAAAAATGATAAAACATCGGAGAATAGCAAATGACTAAATGTTGATTATGCAATGACTCTGAATTACATACTGCCAGAAGATATATTATATCAAACGGATTATCCAGCAAGGCATAATAGATTTGCTGCGATGTTATACTGAAATTTCTTTAGGATATTAATATTCCAACATGTAAAAGCTGGTGGGAACATGTAGCTTAGAAAGTTGCTGAAGCAGAAAAAGTGAACTTCTATGGGACTTTCCAATTCAGATTGATAAATATTTCTCGCTTAACAGACAAGTTTGGATTGTGGATGTTGCAATATAGTTGAATTGAAGATGAAGAAATTGAGATTTTGAGAAGATTACACGACTTGCAAATTGAAAAAGAAAGGTTTAAAGAAATAATAGTAGTACCAATAATAACAGCAGTCCTGTAGGTTCCCACCAAAGTAGTTATAATATCTGAATAAATTTGACCTCCATATATGACGGTATATCGAAAATTCACCGCGGAAAATTGAGCGAGCAAAAATTCGGCGACTTATAAATGAATTGCATTCTACTCAAAAATACCATACTTATTGAAAGTTATTGTAGCAGGAAAAGAATAAAGTAAATCAATAAAATGATGTTTAATAATGCGGCTGAATTTTCCTCGCTGAATTTTTATACAACCATATATGACATCATCCTTCACCAGTTTCAAAAACAGCTCTTTTAGGAACTGCCCAGTACACCTTACGCCTTTACCTGTGTGAATTTCTGTATGCTTGGGGAAAGACTTGGAATTCAATGAATAATTAGATCCAATCATTATTTATATTGTAATTTGAATTGTCTGAAAATAATGATAATAATAATATAATGTACCACTTTTAATTTTCAGTGAAAATAATAATATTACCGCGAAGAGAATGATGACATTTTAGGAATCTTTTGCTCATTATTTGCAATGCATGTACTATTTCTATATTATTACGTAAATATCAATAGTCTACATTGCAATTTGATAAAATTCACATCTATAAAATAACTGAAACAAAATTACATAAACTATGTACTCAACAACCTTCTATATTAAGGAACGATAAGTGATGATATTTTACTATATAAATGCAACTTACTCAAAGTGTACCCAGTAAACTTCTTCAGCAGCACCATTCATAAAAAGATTAAAAGTAATCTGCTACAATCGTCGAATCGTGTACGAAGACCAGCAGTGAAAATGATAGACTAATAAGAGACTTCTCTTGTTATTGTTTACAAACACTCTGGAAATATACAAAGAGGAGAGTCGTATTAATAGTGTAACAGGAAACACATTATAATGCATTACGAGTATTTTTTGTTTGTTATAATGTTCAGATAGAAGCCAATTTAATTTTTTTTAGAACAAATTACGCTATAATCCGTGCATCCTGTTTCAGATTATTTCTTACCTATAATGCTTGTAGCCTACTTAGTAACGAACTTCCAATTACCATTTATCAATACGAAAAAATAATAATCCAAATGTATTTTTCTGGTTAATATAACATTTGCGTCATACCGTCATCTAACAAAAAATAGTTCATTATCATGTTTAATGCCTTGACATTATGTACTTTGGATCATTAATACATTTGATGATTTTGTTTTGTTTACAACAACACTTTATTTAATGAGATAATAAGTAAAAAGCTGAATGAACTGATATCTCCATTATTATTGCTGCTGCACTGTAAACATTGGAGATAATAGCATACTGTACCTTTATAAGAACCAACAAACTGTATATGTTTATCTGAGGTATAATTTTTTACATGCCTTGTAGAAACTCCGAATTAGCTCAATATTATGTAAATTTATTGGATTTATTCAACAGTTGTCCGTAGTCTGGTGGTTGGTCATCGGACTGGGGTTCAGAGTTCGATTCCCGGTCGACGTCAAATTTTTTAGGCTCTGATAAACTTCCGAAAGACTTCTGGGGTTCATCCAGCCTCTTTTAAATAGGTACCAGGGTTGAAACCCCTTGGAGATAAAGAACGTCCTGAACGTGCTGCTGGCCACACAATCTCCAATTTCATTGTCGGGGTCACGGAAATATGAACTCTTCCATCTATGCATCCCCAGTGCCTATGGTATGTAGCGAAATAAATTTACCATACTGAATTAATTCAGTAAAATTTTTGACATGTAATTTGAATAAATAATCTAATTAATTATTATATGAGCTCACAAAGTCAAGGTTAACTACTCGTATTTATTTTGAAATGAGACCCTTTCATGTGGTACGTGATGTCTGTGGTATTTTTCGTTTATTGAAGTATGTGTAATCAATAAATTTTACTATTTCTAATCCAATTTTAACTTGTTTGAAGATACGGTTATTATTTTAAGAAACTTATTTTTAAGAAATTGCGACAATTAAAATAAAATATTAGTTTATAAATTATTTATCACTCCGTGTATTTTTTCAATTTATTATATTACCACAATAAGTGAAATTTTTGCTTCTTTGAACATCTGTGCGATACAGGAGATTGATTTATCATTCAATCAAGGATAACCATTCACCATTGATTATCATTTAAAGAATTACAAAATAAGATGACTGAACAACAAAGAGATAGTAATGATTGAATTCTCAGAAATTGAATTGAATTCTCAGATCGCATTTTGAATTCTCAGTAAGAAAGCGTTCACTGTATATTCGAAATTTAGGATGGATATCATAAATCTGGCACTCAACACCAAGAAGATGTTTATACAAATAGAACTTTGAATTTGCAATGAAGCAAAATGTTTGAAAAATAAAACAAGGTATTTTTTTTTTACTGAAAGTTATATTTTAATATTTTTTTTCATATAAATGTTTCAATATAATTGATTCACTGCTTCAATCAAACAATCGAGGGCATTAGAAAGCTTGTCTTTAACACGATCCAAATTTATATCCTTTAACAACTTTCTAATATCTTTCATTCTTCCTTCCTTGATTAACTGGATTTTAAAGTCTATTTCTGATATTTCAATGATGCACGCTATAGTAAAACTGCAATTATTCTTTATGTTTTGATCAGAACCGTCAATAGCACCTTCCCATAATACCTGTAATAACTCTACTGAAGTGAAAATATCCATTCCTACTTTATTAAAGGCTGCTGCTCCTACAATCTGGAAACCTTTTCGACGAATTGGTAAGTTATCGCTCACCAGCATTACTTCAGAAATTTTTGATAATATGTTTTTATCGTACAATAACATGCTTCCTTCTTTTACTAAACTGATACCCAATAAAATATGTGATATGTCATCATTTTCAATTATGCTAGTATTTCTGTCAATTAAAGAAATGATTTTATTAGCAATTCCAGATTCTACTACATCGCGGCAATAGTACGAATTATTAATGAATATTAGATTCCTCAACCCTGTCATTACAATATTATTCAACGTGTCATCGGATAAACTTAAATAGTGATTCAAAATGGGCAATAAAACTGATCTTTGTTTAATTAATGGATTTTTGCATAGTTCCTTTACTAAAATTGCACCACACTGTGAAATATTCAAATCTTCCTTGTAATTCAAAGTCAAGTGCATAAGACCTGTTAAAATTTCACAACTGGCAGTGGTTTTGTCCTTACTCAAAAACTGAAAGGTAGTCATCAGATCAATTAACAGCCGAATGATACTGGCAGATCGAGGTTCCAAAACTTTATCGAAAAACATTACCATGATTTCACCATGAGTACACGTCTCTTCAAAATATTTGGGATATTTTCGTAAAAACTTATTCAGTATTGGGAGCAGTAAAATTTCCACATCTTCATTTCAGTTGAGTTTTAGTAAGAGCTTCAAGCAGTTTCTTGCAATATGTATCTATATCTTCCTCATAAAGGATGTAAGTTGAAATATTTAAAACTAATTGTTCTAATTCTGAAAAGTTTCCATTGCCACCAGCTTCTGGAATGTCCATATTTTGATTCTCATCCATTACAATGGTGTATTTTTGATGATTTTTAAATCATAATAAATGTACTCGAAACTTTCACACTTTTATACAATTGTTTATAGTACGGTATACCTGTTTTTAATAATATCATATTCAGTAGTTCATATTTTTTTTATTATTATTTTTTAAAAAGAGTGAGATAAGAGATAATGTAAGGCAGTCTGGATATTACTTTGAAGCAAAAAAAAAAAAAATCGGCAAAAAGAAAGATGATATAATTATTTCAAAATTGAATCTCCGTTCAGATGTAGTTATTTTGATATTAATAAATGATTATCGATTATTATTTTGTTCATGGGATGTTTATACAATATGACGGCAGTTTTTAAATAACGCGTAGACGAAGAAGACGAATTTGAAATATTCAATGCTTAACATTTTTAGGCAATAGATCTTGACTACTAACTTTCAAACAATAAAAAAAAACTTAGTTGACGTTTCGTTTGTTTGAAAATGTTGGAAGATAAAAGCAAACGAAACGTCAAATAAGTTTTTTATTGTTTGAAAGTTAGTGGTCAAGATCCATTTGCCTAAAAGTGTTCAGCATTCAAAAAGAACCACGGAATCTCCGAAAATCTATTGAGATATCCAAGTTAGAAATATAATTCGGACTGAAGAAAATGGAGTCAGGAAAGGCAGCAGATGTATAGACAAAGTAACATCTGATATAATTAAGTTTGCTGGATCCATAGGCATCATTTATTGATTTCATCAATTAAACATGAAATATGGAAGAAGAAATTACCAAATGATTGGTCAAAAGGAGTATAATAATTCTTTTGTCTAAAAAGGAGATAGGAATGACTGCAAGAACTACAGAAGTATATACAACACTCATTTCACACCCTGTAGAGATATTCGAGAGAGTACTGGATAATAGGTTAAGAAGAAAAGCAGAAAGTAACCTGAGAGAACAGTATGGTCTTCGGAGAGGTATCAGATCAACAATAATAATTAAAGTTGTCGGCATTGGCAATAATATAACATTAAAAACTTGTAATTTTCTTCTGAAAAGCAGTAAAAAATATTTGTTGAAGAAAACTTTAATTTGATCTGTATTAACAGTGATTGCCTGCAATATGCCTCAAAATTCCATAATAGCCTTTGTAAACACAGCCTGTGAAGTGTAGACATTATCTGCCAATGACTCTATTTCTCCCTTTCATGTGGAATGAATTTTGAAAACCATTAAAAAATGGTGGTACGGTGAATTACAGGTCAATATTATTAATCATTAACAAATTGTAAAATCATAATAATTCATAAAAAATTTTTTTGTTACTTTACAGCCATGAAGAAACTTAGATTTTAAAATTTTACTGATATTATAAACTTTTATTTTATGCACTTTTTTAGTTATAAGGCTGTAACAGCCGTAATACGACTTCGATTGTTTTATAATCATTTATTTTTAGAAAGAGAACAAGATTATCTTTCCAATGATGTTTACATCCAGTTTCTAACTTCGATATTACAGAAAATATTCCATTTTCAAAAGTGGTTCCATTTTTTTACCACCCTGTATTTGCTGCAGGACGAATCTTGGAGAAGAGATGTGAATTTGGAAAGGATATTTTTAGATTTGACTAAAGTCTAAAGTAATGACAGATTACTAAGAAATCATAATTATAAGGGAAGTGCTCAAAATATGTAAGGTAGAAATAAGCAATAAAAAATATATTAACGAGAATGGTTCAAGCAATATGAAGAAGATACGAACAATGTTGTGAAGACGATCGTTCAATGTCAAAATCCGTTTGAAGAGAATAAGTGTTATCTCACCATTGTTGTTCATTTTTGTTGTAGACGATTATGAAGAAGGTATCGACAGAATTAGGAAAAGAACCTGAGGTTATGACATTTTAATGTGGAGTGATATACGAACTTGATGAAGCCATGGGGGTACAGAGGTAGCTGAATATTTGGAACATACACATTCAAAAAGCGTTAATGAAAATAAGAGAAGAGTCAAGTTATGGTAAATGTGAAGAAGAAATAACGAAGCTCGAAGAGATGCACTTAACGTAAGTGGGACAGAGTTACAAATAGTAACATCATTTAAATATTTATAGGAGCAATTTTTACAAGCGATGAAAAAATATCAACTGAAAGAGGTTCAAGAATTGTTCAAGCAAGCTGACTTTAACAAAGCATTAGATTATTAATTTGGAAGAAAGGTAGAAAGGTTCCCGTTAAATGTAAGGATTTTAAGGAAGTCATTTACAAATCATATTATTTTACCGATCATAAATTATATCGTATAGTGCAGAAACAGTGAAATTATCCAAGAGCGAAGAATGTAAAATACCATCATCCGAAATTAAGTATCTTAGAAATCAGTTGAAAAAACTAGACCTGATAAAGTAAGAATGGAAGAAGTAAGAACTCTAGTTGGTGTCAAAAAGTTAAAAGACACTATAAGTATATCAATAATGGGATGGTTTGGCATGTGAATAGAGTGGAGCCATAATGATTATCAAGGATAACATTAGAATTACAAATTGATTAATTAACGGAAAGAGATCTCGTGGAAGACTGAGAAGATGGATTTATGGAGTGAAGGCAGATATTGGAAATATATGAGACAATCCCGACAGATTTTTTAGAAAGGAAGTGTATAATGACATACATGGATAAATTTTATTCTCACATAAACCCATGAAAATGGATAATGGTAGCACAGCAGAAGAAAACAGACACGCAGTGTGTTCGTATAGCATAAACATCACGAAACTTCAAATTAACCCTGAATTTTTGGAGTGCCCTAACTATGTCGAACTATTCACTCCTATTATCAATTAATCTCAGAGATATTCGACATAACAGATCTGACTAAACCAGAACCCCCTCCCCAAGGTTATCATATAAGTATGTAGGATTGCATCAATGATTAAATCAATAACGAAATAATAATTCTCCAAAAGTCAAATTTATTTTAAAATAATATTTATAAAAACACATTATTATCGTGTAAATACTTAATTTAATTGCTGCAAGAATTGACCTTTGAAGATAAACATTAACATAGATTACATCAAAACTTTTTTACAATCATGTCCAACTCCAATGTTTTGGATCTACGTTGGAGTTTATAATATTTGAGTCCAAAATTAATACATTTGGCTCTTCATTTTCAGATTTATCAAGAGAGAAAAGGATCCTTGTCATCAAAACGTTGTGGTTGTAAACTAAAGCCTCTTGTAGTAGTCATGACACATGAAGCATAAATGAGGTTTATTCCACTTGATAACTCCTATGAGAACCTAATTGGAACTCCGACTGGTACCATGGTGGAACTGGGGAAAATACAAAGCATCATCAGAATCTAAAGTTCGTCACTGCGGATTTGTACAATTCAATACTATAAATATATGAAAATTAATACTATTCAAATATCAAATGTAATTAAATCCGTTGTAATACACCGATTTTTAAATCAAATACAGTAACTTATGGTAATTATTAGTTTATTACTCTACAAGTATGTTTTATTTTATGAGTCCTATAGCAATGTTTCATGGCTCATCAGCATCGAATGTTTAAGAAGTCAGATAAATATTGTATTTTTTTTTTTTAAAGACGATTCCTCTGAATATTAAAGTTGTGTTTAGTATGATGTTTATGATTGAACAAGAGGCAATTTTCATTTTGCTCTTTTTCCACCATTGCTTTGTGTTCTTTTAAACGTTCGAAAAGTTTTTAAATGGCTCTCTAACGCAAAATTTATAGCATCTATTACATGGTATTTTGTAGACGCATCAGTTCTGCTGGTTTTGATTAGGATTTATTATCCCTCACTTTCGATATTAGTAATCATTCCAAATTCGGAGGCTGAATATTAAACTCTTTAATATCATAATTCAGTAAAAGGCAGCCCGAAGGATAACATCAGTCCTCATTTAAAAACAACAACTGATGTCTACAAAATTAATCAAATTAATTTCCCGTAAGGAAGGGCTATCACAAATCATCATCATAATTATTTGAAAATTGAGTAATTTTTCTTTACAAATTTGGTGTACGGACAATAATAAATCACAACAAAGCTTTTCTTAGTTGAAAAGCGTCCCTAAATATATCAATCCATTTTATCGTAATCTTACCATTATTATATACTTATTATTATCGTCCCAACCACATTTATTATTATTATCAGAACAATCCTGTCTTTATTTGTTGATAACAACTTAACATATCCTCATATTTCCTGAAAGAACATATTTCTTTGCACAAGTCTGTAACTATAGGTGTACATTTTCCCTTTGCTGAGTCATGCATCATCTGTAATTATATAGAATCGAGAAGTGAGCAATTACTTTATTAAATTTGTTTCTATGTGTGTGATCACAAAACAATACTAATATTCGAGAGAGGAGTATAGGATCCAACAGTCAGCTGATTTAATACCGTTGAATGTGCTGAAGCCCACAAAATAATGGGGGCATGCTTTCGCCTCTCCAGTCCCTAGAATCACGTTACTGTTGGATCTTACATACAGTACATCGATACAGTATGTATTCAGAGTATAACTTTTAATATTTAATTACTAAAATTTTATTTGCCAAAAAAGAATAACTCAAATCATAATACTTCAAATATAGCCTATAATGTATTAATAATTATAACAGTAAGCCAAATTGGAAATATGTACGCTAATAACTTACATTTAGTAGCTCTTTAAAGTCGAGAACACCTGAATCATCCGCATCAAAATCTGCAAATGCAATTTTTCTATCCCGTTCATGTGACGCGTGATCGACATTATCTAAAATTTGACTTCTGAAACAAAACCAAAGGTATGCATCTGTCAATAGATTTCAAAATGATATTTCAAGGAGGGGATGGGAGGTAAACGAGCTGAAGCAGCAAAATGACTAAAACCCACCATTATTTGCAATATGAAATTATGCTTGAGACTCCTATTGTGGAACATCTGGATTTAATATATTTTAGTTATTTTGTCAAAAAAATTAATATAAATCAAAATAGCTAATGATTAAAACTGGCAGTTATTTATTAAAAATAATATTTCAAAATTTCATATAATAAAAGAAAGAAACTCCTATAATTCGCTATGGGGATATTTCATGCGTTAATGCAAACCTGAACTGCTGAATATGGAATTAGTTTACCTCCCAGCTAAGCTATTTTTATAACGGATTTCAATAATAAGCATAATTAAATTTGGTTTCTAATACTGTACAAGGTTCAATTTTGATATCCAATTTAAATAAATATAATAATATATTATTTTATTATTGTATTAATATTTTTTTACTTTGCAAATAATACCAGTGGATTAAAACTGCTTATAAATCAATATTTGATTTAAAATTCAACTGCATGAAATACTGAATTTTTGGCTTTCGTTTATAGAAATTTATAGATTAAAACTTGACAGATAAGTTGTTTATTTTCTGCTTAACATTTTTTACTTACTGGGAATTCTTTTATTAAATGAATACAGTTTTTCTTGCCTAAAAAAATGTGAATAAACTTTAACTTACAATTCACTAAAATCTATTACTCCGTCTTCATTTACATCTAGAATTAAAAATGTTGTTTTAAGATCTTTGACTACTTCTTCGTCCCATCCCTCATATTGACGTGCTACTTCTACTGGATCTAGTGTGATAAAATATATGCGGAACTTTTCTATACTTTCACGATGGGTTAATTCTTCATCGTAGAGGGTATTTAATGATTCTTCATAATTTTCAACCATGGGATCATTGGTGTCTAACTCAGGGTTACTTTCTTCTGAAAAGGAAAACAAGGTTGAATTAAAATGAGCAAATACTACGCTACACAGCTGATATTAATACATTTTAATAACTTCTTAAGTTTGGTATATTGAGTCATAATTCCTTCCGTACACACATCCAGAAGTTCGAATATGAAAACTTTTTCGATGATTATGAAAAGTGCTCGGCAATTTTTTAGACTCAGGCTCATTCAGTATTTTTTTCTTTTTTCAATACCATTGATTCAGCGATAATTAGTTTGTTGGAAATAACAAAAATACTACCTATTAATCCAATTTAGTTCAAACTTTGTGGGCAAGTTTGTTACCATCTAAGATTTAAGAGAAAAAAAATCCTCAAAAGAAGCTAAAGATTTAACTTTAAATTTAAATTTTAAAACATTAAAAGTCACTCTTTTCTTAGCACTTGACAAAAGAGAAAAGACCTATTGATGACCTCCTAAAAATAAATTTTTTATTTAACGGGGAAATATAATCTGAATCAACAGTCCAAAAATGGTACTTCTGTGGTATTCTTTTTTGTTGAAATTAACGCACTCGATGATTTTCAGGGTAGGTCAGGTCAGGTTAAACTTGGAAACTTTCTGTAAGCGTAATAAAAATTGCCGCTATTTTGTAAATAAACATCGCTCCTCAAAATACTTCAAGGATGTTGTTTAAATATAATCAAGGAATGTATGTTATGTTTAAAATGAACAGGATTTTTAGGTTTGAAACCTCTCCTATTAAACTAATCAGGAACTTGTGATACACGGCACTGTATGGCAGTTACATGCCCAGAGTTGTAGTGGGTCATCATGAAAGTGACCCACGACCCACTTTGACCCACCGTGACCCCATGACCCATTGACC